>JABUQX010094522.1:0-35100 GCA_015478945.1 Trachelipus rathkii | reverse complement strand
AAATTCACGTTTATGAGGAATGGAGCTTCATTGAATATTTTTACTACAGCTGTTATTAAGATATTCTGAGCATCTCCCTCAATATCCTTGTTAAATTATCAGCTCTAAATTCGACTTCATTGCAGATACCAAGGCCAATTTAAAATTTTTGATTGTAGATCTAGTCTACGGATACCATTGCAATCCTTTCCAAGTTACATCGTCCAAAGCTAATGGAACTGCCTGCTCTGGCAAAATCACGGCGACTTTTGTTCCACCCCATTTCAACAACGAAATTTAAATATATTTTGTTGTCCCTGAAATTGCCTAAACGCTCTCAGGTATTGATTTTTTTTTCATTTCTTTAACCTTATTACTAATTGTGGTAACTTGACAATTCTTGACCAAAAAGACCATTGCGTTTCCTTTCCAGACCTGGGATATATATGACAGCGTTTTTTTCTCCTGTTGTAGACCATTTGTTTCATGAGTTTCCTAACCTATTCTCACCTTTTAATCCCTTTTGTGGTAGTGGCATATCAAATGTGTTTTTCGAATGTTTCATAGGCTCGAAACCGGGGAGACTGCCCATGTTTTTGCTTCATAACGCTAGAGACACCTTTAAGCGTTATATGGATTTCATCTTTCAGGACATTCCTCTCGTTTTTATGTATTTGGATGATCTCATTTACTTTTCTTCTGAAGAGGAACATAGTTTCCACTTTCGCCAGGTCTTTCATCTTAGTAAAAACTTTTTTTGCTTGACTCTTGAAAAAACAAATTCCTTCCAATCCTCTTGGAACTTCCTCGGCTTCAATGTTTCCTCTGCAGGATTTTCAACCCTTGCTGCCAATCAGACGGAGATCTCTTCATACCCCCTCAATTCAAATTACGCTTTGCTCGTCATATTTTGGGTATGATTAGATTTTACCGGAGACTTATACCGAATTTCCCCTACATTATTTACTCTTACAATGATCATTAAGTCTTGAACTACCAAGTTACCTATTCCCCGTGAACTGAAGAAGCTCTGGGAGCTTCCCAAAAGATTTAAGATTCTATCTTTTATGCTGTTGTTTTTTCCTTTTGCCCACAGTGATGTGACGCATATCCAACTGATCTCAGATGTGTCGTCAGTTACCATATGAGCAGCACAGCATTACATGGTGGACAGTATTCCTACCCCTATTAACTTCTTCATTAAAAAGCTTACGGAGATTCAGTGCAGATATTCGGCTTTCAATCGTGAACTCCTTGCTCTTACTTATTTGTGTTGTTGAACTTTAAGTCTTTCGTGGAAGGTAGGAATGTCATCCTATGTACAAACCACAAACATTTTGTTTCAGAAGTTTACAGCCAAACCAGCTAAGAGTGATCGTTGGCAACACAATCTGACAGAGTATGTTTCCTCCATGATCTATGTAAAAGGCTATAAAAATGTTGCTGCCGACTCTCTCCCCAGATCTATCTCTGCCTTCTATCTGGATCCAGTTAACCTCCCCGCCATTGCTCACCTTCAGGAAAGGGATCTACTATAAGGACAGGCTTAAAACTTTTCATCTTTTCAGCAAACTTGTTATGTGGTATGTGGTATCGTCACTCCATTCACGCCCTTTTGTTTCTGCTATCATGAAGAGGCAGCTCTTTGACTATCTGAATAGCATGTTCATCTTGGGGTCAAAGCGTGCCTTCTGCTTATCAAGGCACGTTATTTATTGTATAAAATAGTGGTACTGGTTTGTGGACAGGTGAGTGCCATAACTGCCAGACTTCGAAGGTGCACCGGCACACCAAGTCTCTTGTTGAACTGTTAGAAACTTTAACACAACGATTTAAGTCAATTCACATAGATATTGTTGGTCCCTTTTCTCCTGCTTCGTTCCTTGGCAGCTCTTCCATCGTTTACCGCTATCGTTTTACCTGCCTGGATCGTAATACGAAATAGATGAAAGATCTTCCCATAACTGGCATTACCGCAAAATTTGCTTTGCATACCTTTGTACAATGAATTTCCAGATTTGAAGTTCCATTTCACATTGTGACAGACAGAGGTACTCAGTTCTAGGATGAGCTCTTCACCAACATATTTGATTTGCCTTCACCAGCTTTGCACTTCTGATTTCTAATTCAAGTCTAATTAATTGTCTTGTAGAACGTTTTCACAGAACTCTTAAAGACTGCTGTAATAGCAAGGAATCAAGGATGATTGATTGCTTTCACTTCTTTTGGTCCCTCTCAGCCTTAGATGTATCCCAATGGCTCAAGATATTCTCCTTGTCAGGCTGATGATGGCAAAATCCCTTTGTGTCCTACCTACAGCTTTGCTTCCGCATCTTCTAATAGGCAGAATTTTGAAACCTTCATAGAGAGATTCATATCTTGCATAAAGGAGCTTGAGTTTCTCACACTACCTACTGTCTTTACACCAGTCTAAAGATACCTCATATCCTAAAATTTTTGAATGCCTGTACTCATGTATATCACCATGTAGATCGCATTTAAAGAACTTTAGAGGTACCTTATATAAGTTTTTTCTTGTTATGTTCAATCCCTAAATCTCTTTCTTACTTTTCCTTAATAACCTTCTCTCTTTTACTTCATCACCTATACACTCCTACGCCGATTAATCAATCCTTCATTACTTTATTCATTTTGATATACGTCCCTCCGAGCAACAATTTGCTCACTCCAGGTGGTCTTGGATAATTATTAGACTTAGTTTTTAGTGTTGACAGTGTTTTTCTGATTTGATAATTTATTATTATTTGGTGTTATGTATTTTATTCATATATTCAAGGAAATCATTGTAATTCTAAAAAAATCTTATCAGTAACTGATATTGAAGATTACTCTATTTATATGAAATGTTGGGTGTGCTTAGGCGCCTTCATAATTTCTTCACGTCCCCCCATTTTCTTGTATTTTATTGGGGTGTTGTTTGGCCCTGTATGGAGTACACACAGATGGTTTTACTCACACGGCTCTTCTTCAAAAGGTAGAGTCTTAAGTTTTTTTATTTTATTCTCCTTTAACTTCCTCTCTTCATTACTAACGCGAAATTTTGCATTTCCTTTTCTATCGTTAGTACAGCTCTTCTGAACTCTTCAATCGCAAACCTACTCCAATTCAAAAGCGTTCGCGCTAACGCCTTTCTACACAGCTTTTCCTTCTTCTTTCACACTCTCTCATCCCAATAACAAACGTCATCGTTTTCTTTACTACACTTATAAAGTTTGAGCCACCTTATTATTTTCAACTACCTTAGACTTAAACACTTTCAAACGCCGTCGTATCGGAGCATACGACTTTAAATTGGAATGCTTTATGAATTCCCTCAAACTCTGAGGAAATAGGTTAGCCTTTGACATTGCCCACAGATATATATAAATATAATATATAATAATTATTATTATAAATATAATATATAATATGATAATATAATATATAATTATATAATATAAATATAATATATTATATATATATATAATATATATATAATAATAAATATAATATAATATTATAAATACATATATATATAATAATATAATATATATATATATAATAATATATATAATAATATATATTAATATATTATATATATAATAAATATAATATATATATTTGATAATAAACATAATAATAATATAATAATAATATAAATAATATATATATATTCATAATATTTATAATTATATATATATAAATAATATTATATACATATAAAATATAATTATATACTATATAGTATATAATACAGGTGCGAATATTTTAATATATTTAACGTCTAGAATAAAATTGTCAGTTAAATGAAGCCGGTGACGTGTCCCTTCCCAATGACTTCAATTTCAATTAGAATCAAATCTTAAATGTAATAATTTATTTATCAAATGAAATTAAATAATAATAATACAATAATAAAATAATAAATAATAATAATAATAATAATAATAATAATAATGGATTAGAATAAAAACTCTTTAAAATAAAAATAATAATGACAGTTACTAGTTTATAAATAACCAAAAATAGATAATAATAATAATAAATAATAAATAAAATAATAATAATAATAATAATTAATAATAATAATAATAATAAGCATAATCTTCAACAATAATAGTAATAAATAATAATTAATAAAATAAATGATAATACTAATAAAAAAACATAATAATATAATAATAATAATAATAATAATAATAACAATAATTTAAATTAATGTAATATCAATATTTAAAATAATAATAAAAATAATAAAATGATAAAAATAAAAAAATGAAAAATAATAATAAAGTAATAATCAAAATCAATAAGATAATAAATAATAAACTACTAAAATATAATTAATAATTAATAATAATAATTAATAAAATAATATAATAAATTAATAATTAAAAATATAATATTAAATAAATGATAAAATAATAAAAATAATTAAATAATATAATTAAATAATACTAGTAATAATAATTATAATTAAAAAAACATAAAAGATAAATAGAAAAAAGAAAAACAGGAGGATGAAAAAAAAATAAGAAATAATTATAATATTATAAATTTAATATAAAATAATAATAATAATAATCAATATAATAATTAATAATAATGAATAATAATAATAATAATAATAATAATAATATTAAATACATAATAATTAATATAATTAATCATAATATAATAATAATAAAATAATAATTAATAATAAAATAATTAAATAGGTGGAACAACTGTCACCCAAAGACATCCGGGAAGTGCAACCGAAGACAAATGTCTGCAAAGCAACATTCGCAACTGTTTTCAAGCACCTTCAAGGGTCAGGTTTTTCAAGTCAGGTGAGCACTCAATATTTAAGGTCTGGAAGAATTTCGGCAGGTTTCAGCCCCTTAAAGGGGGCTTTTTCATCCTGGAGGATTTAAATGATCGGAATATATCTATTCAATATATCGCTGTAGTAGAGGATGAATATTAAAGGGGCAGTAGGGCTAGCAAATAAAAGACTATGCAAAGGTTAAGAGAATTTTACATCCCTATTTCCTTGAAAGAATAAAAAATTAAAAAAAAAAAAATTATTTAATAAAATATAAAATATTTATAAAATAAATATAATATATTATTAATTATAGTTACTATTATATTATACTATTATAGTAATATCTAATATATATATAATAATATATATAATAATAGATATTATATATTATTATAATATATATATATATATAATATTATATATATATATATATAATAATATATATATATATAATTAATATATATATATTAATATATATAAATATATTAATACATATATACTGATGTACACATATGATGAACATTTCTCTTATCTCCTCCTGTTCTTCCTCCTCCTTCTTCTTTCTTCCTTTCTGTTTCAGCAACTCTCGATTTCTTCTTTTCATTTCTTTTTCTTAAACAGAACTGCGTAAAAAAAGACTCCAACTCCCTCTCCTCCTCTTCCTCCATCTCTATATTTCTAATTCTTGTAACTCTTTCAATAGATTATCCTATTGCTCCTTCTAAGAAAATTCCTATCTGGAAGAAGCAGCCCCCTTCTCCGAAGGAGTGCACGCCGCCGAAAACCTCGATTCCAGGCAGCACGACGACCACAAACGCAACGAAAATATATAGAGACCCAACCCGCAACGATTATTATTATCTAAAATAGGTTAATTAAAATTATGATTCGTTTTTAAGTATTAGTTTTTTTATATATATTATTTTTTTATAAAAAAAATAAAAAAAAATTTACCTCCCCTTACCTCCCCTCCTTCCCCTATGCCCTACACCCCCACCACTCCCCTTCAATCTTACACCCTTCTAACTACATGCGATATATCGAAATATGTTAAAATATATTTACTTTCGTTACTATTTTCAATAATAAGCAACCCCAAGACCTAGAAAGACAATTTAAAAAATCGATTAGATAATCATCGAGGAAATAATTTCGAGGAAACATCAAAATCGATTTCCCGCTATCATTTAATCTTCCAGTAACCAAAAAAAAACCTTTGGCGGGCTCTGGGAGGCTAAACCTCCGAAAACTTTCCAGACTTTAAAATCGGTCTCACCTACTTAAAACCCTGCCTTGACACGTAACTTGAAAACAAATGTGCAAATGTTGCTTTAGCAAATTTGCAAACTTCGGATGTCTTTTGGCGACCAGTTGTCCACCTATCTATACTACTAACTACGACTACTACTATACTCTCTACTACTACTACTATTTACTATACATACTACTACTACTACTACTAACTGAACTACTAATAATAATAATAATAATATAAATAATAATAATAATAATAAAATAATAATAAAATACTATAATAATAATAAAGATAATAATAATAATAATTAATATAATAATAAAATAATAATACATAATAATAATAATAATATAATAAATAATAATAATAAAATAAATGAAATAATATAATATAATAATAATAATAAAATATAAGAATAATAATAAGATTAATAATAAATAAATAATAAAATTCTTCTCTCGAAATAGAATATATATACTAGATATAGTTATAAATATAATAGTATATAAAATAAATAAATAATATATATTATATTATATATAATAAATATATATATATATAATATATATAATATAATATATATATATAAAGAGTGTAAGGAAATAGAAATGAAGGTATATTCAATACTTCGTATACCTGTAGTGTACAATGTAAGAATGAACATAATATCAGTTAAGGTGTGCAAGAAATTTTTGCAGAAAAATGATGAGACTGTGTAAATTGATGAAAAACAGGAGCTTCTTAAAGGAGGGGACGCGATTCAAATTGGAAGAAACACTGTCTATTGTTAAAAATAATCAACATATTCTACTCATGACATGAGATTAAAGAAAGTCAGTGAGGACTGTGAGATTTAATAGGACGAAAAGCCTTAGACCCCACCTTTTTAAAGAAATGCTTTGAAATTTGAAAGGTGCTCCTTTTCGGCACAGGATGAATGACAGCAGGTTTCCAGTAGGAAGGGAATGTCGAAATGGAAAAAAAATCCAAATAGTTTACTAGCGAAGGATGCATGTTGAAACCATAAGTTTGAGAACCACTTTGGGGATTAACAAATCTTCACTTCTTATTTTTAAATCTCCCTAATATCTTTACAATAAATTTCAATAGTGCATAAATGAGTTGGAGACTGTGAAGAGGAGGAATGACTCCGAAATCATCAAATATGGAATAAGATAAAAAGGTTTGAACAAAGAGTCCAGATTTACAAGAAGGCATTACGGTAAGTGTGGCCTCTGAAGATACAGAAAAAGATGAAGAAAGGAAAAAAAATTTTCGTGCAATTTATCAGAATAAAACGTGATGAGGAGGAACCAGAAAGATTTCTCTCTCTCTTTACGCCGCCCCATATGCTTGTTCTTTTAGGGGTGTCGTTAGTCCCTGATGGAGTACACACATTTGGGGTGGTTTTATCACACCACTCTTCCTCAAAAGGTAGAATCTAAGTTCTCTTCTACGAAGAAAGGTGTTCTTTTATTATGGAGAATAGATTTTGATCGAGATGAAATAATGGCCATGGTAATGGTGTTTGGAGACGACTTTGATTCCTAAAGACAAGATTCCATGAGCCGAATAGAATAAGAACAAGTAGAATTAAACCAAGGTTAAATAAAAAGAAAGAATACGGAGTGTACGACTCCATGCCTGCGAGAATCACCTCGTCCATGCACTCTACTCACTCTGAGAGACTCCCCTCCCTCTCAAAAGAGGATAATTATAACTATTCTAAGGAAACTCAAAGAATTGTCGCAAATCCGACCTGGCGCACAGGTTTTTCCCGCGAAATCATTTTTTCGACATCCACCGCACCGTTCAATGCGCCACCGCACCAGAGCATCCACCACACGAACCTCAGCTTAATTTTAAAATCATTTGCGCACCGAGACCTGCAATTATGTGTTTTACTTCACCTCACGCACCGCATCGCACAGCCGAGTGAGCCACCAACCAGTTTTATAATTTCTAAATGTTGGACTGTGATATTGAAATACATAATATAAAATATAATAATATACATATATAAATAATATTTATCATATATATAATATTATATATATAATATTATATAAAAATTTAAATATATATCATCTACTATTTTATATAGATTAAATATTATATAATATATTATATATATATATAATATATATATAATATAATAATATATATATATATGAATATATATATATAATATATATATAATAATATAATATTATAATATATTATATATTATATATATATATAATTATATATAAATAGATATATATATTATATATATATATAATATATAATTCTATTCAATTATTATAATATCATTTTAAAGGAAAGAATGGAAAATATTTTGAATGAATTTATGAAGAGCAAACCTACGATTACACTTAACTGAAAATTATAGGAAAACGAAAGCAGAGCGCTCCAAATTATCCGTCCCCTCCGCCCCTTTATTTGAGGAAGTATAGGCAGATCATAGTTCAAATAAAAAACATTTAATATATATCATTATATATATATATATTATTAAATATATAATATATATATATAAATATATTATATTTATAAAATAAATAATATATACTAATAATATATTATATATATAGATATAATAATAGATCAATATATATATATAATAAATATTGTATATATATATATAATATAATATATATATATATATATATATATAAATATAAATAATATATATTAATATATATATATATATATATATATATATAGATATTAATAATATTGTGTTTGAAGTAAATTTTTACTTATTCAATAAAAAGCTTCACAGCAAATCCATAATTATTTATTTATAATTATATATTATTATTATTATTATTATTTTAATTATATTATTAATAATATTATATATTATTAATTCATTTTATAATTATAATTATTATTATTCTTAAATTATTATTCATTTTATTTAATATTATCTATTATTTTAAATTCATATATTAGCTTATTATAATTTTTATATATACTATATTATTATATATACATTAAAGAAATCTACCCTATTCTTAGCACCTCTATAACCAAATTCAATTGACTACTCATAATCCACTGACTTAAAAATCAAAAGTAAATCCCTGTCCAAAAGCCTCTGAACACCTCCCTACCGAAAAACTCTCGTCCGATTTCAAAGTAAGAAACTGGCAACATCTTTGAAAAGTTGCAAGGTTAGCTACTAATTACTTGCATGTAAACGGGCTTCTCTCTCAGAATCAATTTGGCTTCACCAAAAACAGCAACACAGAGGATGCTCTGATATCCCTTATAAAAACACTACAAAGCACTTAAATGAAAACAACATGGTAACTTTTACTGTTAGATTTTCAAAGCTTCGATGTAGTTTCCGCACAACCTACTTCCTATAAACAAATTAAGATACTTGGATCAGTAATGCTTCACTACAATGTTTCAATATACTTATCTGACCGACACAATCACAGTCAGCTTAGGATCACCTATCCCACTAGCTCAATCCCACAGTTGTCCTCAGGCTTCCAACTTGGGCACATTCTTTAAATATATACAAATGACTTTCAAAATGTACAATTCCAATACATTCAGTAATGTGATGACACGCAAATCTTAATATCATACCGAATAAAACACCACTTAACGACAAAAATAACTGAAACTAAAAAATTTAAGGGAAAAAAATAACAGACATCTCCCTAAATCTAACAAAAAACAAATTACTATAATAAACAAATCAAAAAAACCACTATTCAACTAAATTTAGAGCAAAAGATTACTAATTATAATCTTATGCGCGCCAAGTTATTAGTTGTTACTTGACACAGCTTTCTTTCAAAGTGTAGCATGTGTTGTTTGTTTGGCACTGTGATCATTTGACTGATTATCATTCCTTAAGAAGGATTCTGAACAATTTTAACAGTTTTCATAGTCTGTTGAAAATGGTGTTGATGTACTGTTGCGGTAGGGGTCGCACGTGAACACACTGCGACAACCTCTAATCGTATGCAAAAAATAACATAATTCGTGTAAATATCAGTGCTCCGTAACTACCGTAACACACAACCCCACATTCAAAAATTGTCTTCACTTAAATTCACCGAGATTATTCACAGTTGACATGAGAAGTCAATCTTTAATCACAAAAGGAACTGCAATGGATCTTTTGCTCAAACATAATTGTACATAACAAAATTTAAGAACAAACAATCTCCCTTACACAAATTCCTTACCTTAGACAAAGCGAAATTCACCTTAACAAACTCGGGGGCCTATCTCATAGATAACGGGCATAAAATGTGAATAATAACCAAGATGTTTCAGGTCATCACTCACATTGGCTCCGTTTCTCTAGAAATATCAGAAACTTCTGTATTATCTAAATAAAGAACTGAGAATTTCTTATGTTAAGTAATATTCTACAATCAGTTGGTAGCTATTCCCTTAGCTATTATAATACTTAATGCTCTCTCTGCTTCTCTTTAACTACAAAGTCCAAGCTCTAGCGTATGCTATGAAACGATTTAACTATTATTATATATTATGCAAATAATACTTATTTATATTATATTTTATTATTATTATTATTATTATATTAATTATTATATATATTATTCATTTGATTATTATTATTTGACATTATTATTATCATCATTATTATTCTATTTATTTTTCATTATTAATTATATTATTAATATTATATTTATTATTATTATAATTATTATTATTTTAAATATATTATTATGATTATTATATTATATTATTGTATTATATTATTAATATATATATTATTTATTTAAACAATGAGTATATTATCATATAATGTGAAAGTTTCTTCCTCATCACTACATACTATTAGCTTTATTTTAGGTCAATTTACTGTATTAAAACTATTATGTTCTAAACTTGAATTAGCAACTATTGTTAAGATTATATTATTTATTGCTTTATTATATTTATTACATTATTATTATTATTTATTATTATCTTATTAAATAATATATGCATTATTATTATTCATTGCTTATTAGATATTAGTATTTTATGAGTTAATTTATTAGTATCCTATTATTATGATTCATTATGGATTTAGTATGTCGATTTATTCTGACTGATCATTCATTATCATGTTATTTATTTGATATCATCTCATATTATTATTATTATGAATTATTCATATAATTAAGATATACATAGTATCATTATAGTTTAATGTCATGATTCATTATGGAATTGAGTATATTAATTATGATCATTATAGTCGATATTATATGACATAGTGTGTATTCATTGTAATATTGCATGGAAAGGTTAGGGTTATCAATCAGAGTGAGTATGTATTAATTAGGGTATATTAATTATGTATTATTATATTATATTTTATTATTATTATTATTATATTAGTTTATTATTATTGATATAATTATAATTTTTATCAATATTTAATGAATTAATTTTCTATATTATATTTTATTATATATTATATAGCATTTATTATTCAGAATTATTATTATTATTAGTTATATATTATTTATATAGATTTTATATTATTCATATTATATTATTAATTATTCATTATCATCATTTATTATTATCTATTAGATGAAGATTATTTTATTATTCTAGGTATTACTATTATTATATGATTATATTATATTATTATATCATATTATTATTTCTTAATAAAATTATTATTAGTATGGTTATTATTAATGATTATATTATTATTATTAGTATTAATATATTTTATTAGTATTTATCATTATTATTTCTATCTTATGTCATTATTAGATATATAATTAATTGATATTATTATTGATATTCATTATTAATATTATTATATTATTATTATTATTATCTATTTTATTATTATTAGTATTATTATCTACATTGTTATATGTAGTATATATATTATTATTATTATTATTATTATATTATATTGATTTATTATTATGTAGTAGATTACAATTATTGATGATTATTATTATTATACATTATTATGAAATTATATTATGATATATTATGTTTATATTAAATTATTATTATTAATTATTATCTATTATTATCATTAATATTATTAATTACTTATTATTCATTCATTATTATTTATTATTACTATTTAATATTAATATTTATATTAGTCATCATTACTCTATAATTATATATTTATTATTATGTATTTTATTATTTATCTATTAATAGATAATATTATTATTATTATTCATATTTATTACTATCTATGTATTATTAAAATTATTATTATATGGATATACTTTATGGTTATTATAATGTCTATTTTGTTATATTGATTACTATTATGATTAATTTAATTATTGACTTTATTTGGCCTCAATGGACGAAAAGCGGATCCCCCTATAGCCCTCTTTCTGCAGTCTATTTCTAGTTACTTGTTTAATATAAAGATGTAAATACACCAATGTATATTGTTAGAGAGAATAAAAATTTTTGAGTTTTTGATTGTAATAGTTATTTATTATGTATTATACTATTTATTATTATTCATGTAAAAATCTAAAGCTATATTTCTTTAAATAGATAACAATTGTAATATATCCAAGTACGAATGACATAAAGATCAATTCCACGCGAACAGACCCCAGAAAGTGCGTGAATCCAATTTTAAAGACCCTAACTCCTTGCTACTACGAGAACAGTTTCGATACCATTCCGTCCTTTGAGTTAAACATCCTCGCCAAAACTTATAAAAAAAACCTGCTCTCAGCTGTTCTTATGTCTTTGCGTCATGTCTGTGTCCCGCTTTAACCTGTTATTCAAGGAGCAATGGAAACTAAGATTAGAATCGAAAAATTATATATATTGAGATCATGCAGAGGAGTTTCATCTCAAACGCTTCTATATATATAAGTACAGTAGTAAAATTTTAACAGAAACTGTTCTAAATAGCCAAACTAATATTTACATACTAATTATGTCCTTTGCTTAAAGAGATTATCACGATGAACACTATAATAAGTTATACGGCCGATTAAACTATCAAACCCGAACGGTAAATTATTTTAGTTCTCTAGAGAGGAGATAACCCCTTCTCAGCATGTCTTATAGTACCCTGGGGAAGAAAATTTCATCACTTAACATCGTATTTTTACTTTCTTTCTTTCTTTATATACTTTTTGTTTCTCAAAGTCTTTCATTCCGGATTTTCTTTTGACTGTTCTTAACGATCATTGCTCCATGCCCTGTATTCTAGGATTTAAATCTTCTTCAAAGTTCAAAGATAGATATCTCAAACGCCATGCTTAAGTAGAATGTTGACGCAGAATTGGAGCTAAAATGGTACCCTTATTTACGAACTTTTTCTTTTTCAATAAACCTGTACGAGGATACCCATAGATTTTACTGAAAAACGATACTCAAAGCGCGGTTCCAAAGCTCAATAACGATAATAATAAATTTTGAAGTGAAAACTCGAATATATAAATGAGAATAAATATTTACGACTGGGTTCTCCTTGTGGTACTAACTAAATAAACAGTTCTACTTAAATAACATCTATGCCTTTAAATCAAATAAAAGATTGAAAATCTTTTTTAGAGATTTTTTCATAGAATATCTTAAGCCTAGTGAATAAAGTACTCTCTAGGACTAGAAATTTATAAGATAAGCGCATCCTATATATGATCAAATAAAATCACCAATTGTTTATACCTTCTTTTAAAGAAAGTTTAGTAAGTTTAATTCACTAATATACGCTTTAATATTAACAATAAGAAATGTAAAATTTATATTAGTTTTCAGACGCACAGTCTAAAACGCACGAGAAGAAGAAGATTTTGGATTTAGGAAATGATTTTGATCTAAAATCAACATCTTAATTCTCAACTGTTTCTCTTGTTATAACATAATTTCATGCAACGCTTACCTAAGAAAGATCACGTCTATCTTAAAAAATTAAGAACTAAATGTAACAAATTGTTAGAGATCTTTCAGAGAAGAAACCTCTTCTTCTCTCTTCCTTAACACTCTTTTAAGTAGGTAAAATATTTTAACTAAAATAGCATTCTAAAATAAAATTCTAAAGTGGTATAAAGTAACCCTTAAAATTTTAATATTAAGACTGTACCTAAATATTCTCTCTCTGTATATTAAACAGAATAAGAAATGACAAATATTTAATGTCAAAATTACATAGAGGAGAAATATTGACATTTGAAACTGATCAATAATAGAAAAAGCTAAATTGAAAACTTTGTTTTTAGTAGCAATGTATAAACAATACTTAATATTTATAGACATTTCTTTAAACATGTATTTAAAAGGTCTGTGAGTTACAGAACTTATACGCAAAGGTGCGGGTCTGGAAAAGTACCCAGCTAAGAAGAAATTTATCTGACGTGAAACAGTCTAAACATGAAAATTAAATTATGCAGTTTATATTTCATTCTTAACTCAATATCACGATCAGGGGTGAACACTAAGAATCCACGCTTTAAATAAGAGAGAACTTCCATAATAGGACCCAGCCTACTTTTGTTAAAGCAAAATCTAAACGATTTTCAACAAGATTTTTCTTTATTATCGCGTAAATGTAGTAGAAAAATTCCTCGACTGAACATCCTATGTTAATTAGTTTTTTAAAACTGCAAAATAGTTTTTTTGATACAGAAATTTATTTTAGATGAGGGTGTCTTAACTAAAGACAATTCAATTTTCCACAAAGAACTTGAATGTCCAGTAGATCCAAGAAACTTTTATTATGCTATAATTCAGAGAAAATGACTAACTTTCATGTTTTATCTTGATTCTTCAACCTCTTAGCTCAATTTCTTCGAGATGTTAACTTCAGATCATAATTAAATAGTAGCCGAGCCGGAGCCGAAGCCGAGCTCGGAGCCGGACCCGGAAGCCGGAGCCGGAGTCTTGGTTACTTTTATTTTTCAGTTGGACAATAATTTTTTTTCAGATGAGAAATAATTATGACAGAAAAGTGTACTGATACAATCTCTAAATACATACAGAAATCCTTAGCGCATGCCGGATCCGTATCGGATCCCGAGATCAAGCCGGAGTCGAGCGGAGCTGGAGCCGAGCGGAGCCTGGGTATAATTTTTATCAAGATTTTTTAGCAAGATTCTGGGAACAATTTCAAATAGTGCAGTAACCTTAGTCGGATCCGGAGCTGAAGCCGAAGTTGGAGCTGAAGTTGGAGCTGGAGCCGGGACACATGTTGGTATATTTTTTAAAAAATATACTTGTATTGAAGGTGAATAAACCTTTAATGCCAGAAGCGACCGTAGTCTGAAGCAAATTCACAAATAGTTACGGAAAACCTGAGTCAGATCCGGAGCAGAAGTAGGCCAAAGCTGGAGCCGGAGCAGTAGCTGGGCAGAGCCGGATCCGGTACCGGATCCGGAGCGGAGTCGTAATTTATATAGTTTGTTTTATTTCAAAAAATATTTTTTTCTAGGTGAAAAACTTGAATTGCCCAGAAGAGCTACTAAACAAATTCTAGTCAAAATAGTTGTCAGACTCCTTAGTCATGGATCCGCAGAAATCCGATAGTCGGAGCCGGGAGCGGGGAGAGCCAGAGTCGAGCAGGCAGTACGCCGAATAGTTGTGAATTATTTATCAAAAATAGTTGTCACAGTTTCATTGAGCTGAGAAAGAATGAGTGCTGATAGCAGATTATCAAATAGTGCATTATCCTTAGTCGAGATCGACCGAGTCGGAGGCGGAGTTGATCGAGCCAGGCGATCAGAGCCGGTCATTATTGAGTAATAAACTTTTTTTAACCATTAACATTCTTACATGAAAATTTATTGGCAGAAATCGAGTGCTAATAAGTTACAGGTACAAAGTTGTTAAAACTTATTAGTTCACTCAAGATTGAAGTTGGAAAGTTCGGAGCGAGGCCGGCACCAACACGGAAGAGCCGAGGAACATTGAGTGTTATGAATTTTTTCAAACTTCATTGTGTCAAAAATAAGTCAAAATTCAATGCCAGAAGACTCACTGACAAATTTTCAAATAGGCAGAAACCTTAGTCAGTCCATGATCCGGATCCGATCGGCATCCAGATCGGAACGTATACTGCAAAAATTAAATTTCTTAAAGAAATAAGTTTCTTCCCTGAATTCATATTGACTGAGAATTGGCTGAACATATTTTTTCAAATTTAGGTGCATAATCCTTAGTCGATATCGGATTTGGAGAGTCGGAGCACGGTGGGCCGGAATCTTCAAGTCGGAGATGTAGTCGACCAAGTAAGTGATTTCGAAAACTATTTTTTAGGTGAAAAATTTTATTAGTAGATAGATCGTGCTAACATTTCAAACTAGTTCAGAAGACCTTAAGTCGGATCGGGAGCGTGATCAAGTGGGTATGAATATTCTATAAAAAGTATTTTTATGTGAAAAACATTATGCCAAAGACCTAGCACTGAACAATTTTCAAATATGGTTCATATACCTTAGTCCAATCCGGAAGCCGAAGATGTATTGTCGGAGTCTGAAGAGTAGAGCGAGCTTGGGAGGTCGGGAGCCGGAGCAGGAACCGAGCCGTGCCGAGACCAGGAAGCCGGAGCAGACGCGGGAGTCGCGCAAAGGTAATTCTTGTTTCAAGAAATTTATCTTGTTAGATGAAAAAGTTAATCGAACTAAAAGGGAGCTGAACCAAATTTTGAAGAGGAGCAGGAGCAGTAGTCGGGCTACTGATCGGATTCCAAGATTCGGAGACTTATCTCTTACGGTATAAAATGTTTTGTTCAGAGATATTCTTTCTTTAGCATGAATAATTTATTTAAGAATACCTTGGCGAACAATTTTCTAAATAGTGCAGATAATACTTAATCGAATCCGTTCGGAGCCGGAGTTCGAAGTCGGGAAGCGGAGTATGGTTTATTTTCGGAAAAATATATTTTTTCGAAACACATTATTGATAGAAAAGGGAACAATTTTCAATGACTGAAGATACAGAACCTTATCAAGCCGAACAGAGCTCTGAAGTGGGTCGGGTAGTCGACCCTGGAGCCGGACGAGCCGTGAGCCCTGACCTGGGGTGGTATTAATTTTCTTTGCCAAAAAAACTACTTTTTAGAAGCGAAAAAAGTATTGCCCAGTAATACAGGTTGTAAATCAATCTTTCAATTAGTAAAATAAACCTAGGATCCGGAGCCGGAAATTCAATTTATGTTAGCAGACTCATAATTTTTTTTAGAAATATTTTTCTAGTGAAAACATTTATCAGATAGACGATGTCGAACATTTTTGCAAATATTGCAGAACCTGGGTCTGGACATGGCTATCGATCCCGGAGCAGGGAATCCGGAAGTCGGGATTCCGAGACCGGATGCTTGCTTTATAATATTACTCTGTTCAAAAATTTTTAGTTGAAAAAATGTCATGAAAGCAGACAGACTTGCATGACTAATTTTTCAAAGAGTAGTCAAAAGACATAGATTCGGATCCCGATCCGGATCAGTCGGAACCGAGCCGGACGTAGAGCCGGACACTTTATAAAGTTGTTTCAAGAAACTCATTGTTTAATAAAAATTTATGCCGGAGACCGTGATTGAACCAATGATGGTCAAATAGTTGCAGGAAACCTGAGTTGATCCGGATCCGGAACGTCGGATATACCGACAGCACGAGTCATTCTGGGTTAAATTCTTTTCCTATAAATATTTTTTTGTGAAAGTTTATTGCCAGAAGACGGTAGCCATAACACAATTTTCAAATAGTTGCAGGAATGAACCCTTACGCTCGATCCAGCATCCTGATCCTGGGAAGCCGGCAAGAGCCGTATGAAACGGTAACACGGTTATTCTGCACTCGATATCTTTCAAAAAATGGATTTTGTACCTGGAAATAAATTTATTTGCAGAAATGGAGCTCACAACTCTGTCAAACAGTGCCAGAACTGATAGTCGGATAATTGGGAGTCCGAGCCCGAGAAAAAATAATTAATTTTTTCTTTGGGGAAAAAAAATATCTCTGTTGAAATTGATTCAATTGAAAAAAGAATATATATTATATTGATGTATAATATGTAAATGATATTAGGTTATTATAATATAAATACATATATAATATATAAGTAATTATGGTATATATTATATTGGCCTTTAGTTGAACAGAAGGTAGCTTAAGAGATATATATGAAGGATATAGGTTATAGAAAATCAGAGTGGGGTGAGGGTAGCACAGGAGATGGTGCTTTAGGTAATGTATGAATGAAGAGAAGTGAGGGTGCATCCCATTAGCATCGGTGATGGTATTTAGTTATGGGGAGCGATCCTGAATAGCTTGAGTAGGATTATTTAGAGAGAGACTTTGGCAGGTGTGTAAATGGAGGGTTAAAGTAAACGTGATATAGTAGTAAAGTTATGGTTATTGACGTGAGGATGAAGTGGAACCCCTTCTGGGCTATCCGACGGCATTCTTCACGGGTAGCTCATGCAGTTGGTAACCAGATGCCAACCGGACCAAGTCAAGGTACTCCAACCAGCACGCCAACTGCTCTTACCGACAATAGAAGAAGCACGAAAAAAAAATTCCTCTCGCAGACTCGAAATATCGACAACAGTCGTGCGTCCGCTGACAATATACAGGATGCGTCTACACATAGTCCGATCCGAGCCTGCCCTTAGAAAATGAAACGCATCTCGAAGTTTTTCAAATCTCCTGACTTGCCAAAAACAGCTGCTTTTGAGATAACCACACTTACTTATATATCCAGAATCGGAAGTTGTTTGGAAATCTCTGCCGGGGCTAACACGCGCTTATTCTGGGGTTGCGCCCTGTGGTACATGAGCAACCGCCAACAAGTCACAAGGACGACACGCCGACTGTATGCGCGCAACGATGACTTGATTGCAGAAATTTCAATAATAAACGAATAAAAGTTTCACTTGCGACAGGACTCGAACCATCAACAAATGCGTCCGCGTTAACCAATGTAAATGTGGCTTCTACCACTAGGCCGAATCCACCTCCCCAGAAAAAGCACAGCATCTCTACAGTTTTCAAATCTTCCTGCTTCGATAATTACGTGCTTTCGAATCCGGATATCTATCTTAATCCACAGAAGGAAGCTTGGCTCCCTTGACTGGGCTACTATGGCATTCTTTCACGGGGTTCCAGTGTTCTACAAAGGATGCAACCGACCAAAAGTTTCATATTGAAGGACGGCCGACATGCGCACAATGCTTGTTGAGACGATGATTGCAATAATAGACAAAAAAAGAGAATTTCACTGCGCTCAGAACCTAGAACATACGACAACAACGAGAGCGCGCTCCGTTTAGACAATCAGTACGGAAGATTCTTACCACAAGTCGATGCGCGTCTACACAAAAACAAGAAGCATCTCGGAAGATTTCAAATGCTTGTCTGCTACGGCATTATCAACTGCTTGCAACTCGCTACATATTGCTTAAGATCCATCAAGAATGGGTGATTGAGGACCCCCGCTGAGCTACACGCGGAGATTTCAGGTGGCTCATGGATTAACAGGAGCCAGCACGACCAAGAGTCAAATATCCCGGCAACATTGCGCGAACTAGCTCGTGCAGAGAAAATAGCAATAATAAGACGTAAAAATTCTCATCGCAGCCAGGACAGAGAACCATCGACAAAGAGCTCCGCCGGTTAGACATTGTCACAGGATGCTTTACTACTTAGTCCGATCATGCCTCTCCAAAAGACGACATCTCGGAAACATTTTCAAGTACAGTGCTCCGACATCATGCATTTAAACTTACTTATCTAAATCAATAGAAGGCTGCTTTGAACCCGATATATATAACTAATGTAGGTATATAAGTAAATTGAGCATTAAGAGTATAAGATAATATAATATATTATATATTATATATATATTATAGTAGGTATAATATCATAAATAAATATATATATACTATAATATATATTATATTATATATATATAATATACCTATATTATATATAAATATGAGAAAAAAAGTTTTTTTTTTTTTGCCGTCCTAAAAAATGAAAATCTTTCACATGATTTATTGTGGTTTTCTAGCATTTCCATTTTTTCCTACTATGGAGAATATAAAAAAAAATCAATTAAAACAAAAACGAACAATTTTATTTTCTTCATATTTGGTACGACAGCTTCACCATAATAAAACGTAGTGAAACAAAACGGATGTTATCAATTAAATGTGATGGTAGAAAGAATGGTGAGTTCAGGTCCTAATGGCGGAGCCATTCTCTGTTTAAAATTTTGATGAAGTAGCTTTCAGAAGATTGCTAACAAGATTTATTTTTTAAAAGAACAAATTTTCAGAATAAGGTGCTAACTAATAATTGATTACACACTAAACTGGCGTATATTTTCGTGCAAAAATCAATTGATATATTCTTGAAAACTAAAAGAATTTGATATTGCAATATTTTTTTGTGAAATCAAAAAAAAAAAATAAGAATTCATGTTAGATTCACCCTAAAACTGTTCAAGAACGAACAGTTTTTTGTGTTTTTCTATAAAAATTCAAAAAGGAAGCATATTAGTTCATTCATGAAAAAACTTATGTACTTTATCGATGAATAGTTAAGTTTGCTTATTGAAGATATCCCGCTTAACATCCTATACCAGCACAGATAAAAGATTCAGATTCTGCTAAGGCGTACCTCAATTGCAATACCTAAAAGACCTAGGAGTAGGAAATTGTGACTTGAGTGTTTCTGAAATGGGAGATATTAAATTTTCACATTTTAATTTCCGAGAATTAATATCCACCATGTGACCTATAAGAAAGTGTACTCATTAACCGATCGCTTTATATAAAAGAGAAATCGTTAAAATGTTAAGTTCGTCGCACAGGGAACTACCTGTAATCGTGGCTTCAAAGAACCCTACAGCTAGAAATGACATGAAACTGACCTTAAATTGCATAATGTAATTGATAACTTAATGTTCTTTGGGTATTATACTTCAATATATCGTAGTGCTAAATAGTTTCACTTTCTTATACTAAAGACTCATTGAAAGTAAAGTTTTTAGGATCTACCATATTAAGAGTTGTACTAAAAAATCGTGCTTAAAATATTCTATGCAAAATTTTGACAATAAACGACTAGAATGAAATCTAAATTTGCAAAGTTAGGTTTTTTAGTATGACTAAATATCTGACCAGTATCAATTAACCTCCAGATTGCCTATAACCGTCCATCAGTTTAGCCAATACCTAACCTCATATTTATTATCAATTAATTTTATAGTTTTAATTGTAGTATTGATTAATGCGTCTTAATTGTAGCTCGATTATTCCACTATTGACCTATTACTTAATATTTTTGAATCTAATGAAATCGGTTAGTTTCAAAAATTTACTCTACTTCAATCTCCCCTCTTCCATCGCTCTCATCTCTCTCTCTCTCTCACTCTCTCTTCTCTCTCTCTCTCTCTCCTCTCTCTCTCTCTCTACTCTCTCTCTTTATTAAATTTTGATTCTCTCGTCTAACTTGTTTTCATTCCTTCTACTCCTTAACTCCCTCTACTTTCTCTTTTTACTCACATTCAACTATATACCTCTCTCTCTTCCTGTCTTCGATCTCCTCTCTTCTCTCTCTCTCCTCTCTCACTCTCTCTCGCTCTCTCTCGTCTCTCTCTCTCTACCTCTCTTCTCTCTCCTACTCGCACTCACACTAATGCATTCATCTTACCTCTCCCGACTATCTCTCTCTTACATCTACTTCTTTGCTCATTCTAATGATGTTGGAAACCTTTTTCAGACCTTTAAATAAATTTTAGCAACGCAAAATTCGGGGTAGTGTAAATATTCATACCATTTTTTTGTATGCTTTCACTAAATTTACAAAAAAGTCCATATAGTAGTATATATATAGTATATATAGTATCTATATATAATATTGTATAGTATATATAGTAATAGCTATATCAGATACATAGCTATACTATATAGTAGGTTATATATATATGCTAATGTGTATGCAGAGTGTGTGTTTGGGATATCCGGTTATGACAGATTTCCTTACTTAAGAGTGAATTCGAATATAAATTCGGTTTCAAACCTAATAATAATTAATAATAATAAATAGAAATAATGAATAATAATCCTATAAATAAGAAAAATAATACAATTATTGTAATAATAATAATGAATAGGAAAATAAAGAAATAATAATGTATGAAGGATGAATGTATGCAATAATAATAATAAAAATAATAATATATCAATAAATAATAATAGATATATATAATAATAATAATCAATAAATATAATATATTAATATAAAAAATAGATAAGAAAATAATAATAATATAAATAATAAAATAAAATTAATATAATAATAATAATAATATATAAAGAAATAATTAAAATAATGATATAATTATAACAGTCGTTATGATATATTGAAATGTGTTGACTTTATGATCATATTAAAATAAATAAAATAATAATGAATAATAATAAGAATATAATAATAGTATAAATCAATCATAATAATAAAAATAATAATAATAATAACTAAGAAAGATAATTAATAATAATAATTGAATCAATAATAATAAATAGATAACAATAATATAAAAAAATAATATATAAATAATAATAAAATAATTAATATAATAATGAAAATCAATTAATAATAATGAAATATAATTGATACTGTTGGCCCTGTAGCATACTAATGAAATAAATATGTTCAAAACAACTGATGTTAACACAAAAAAGTAGTATCATAAAAAAAAACATAATTTAATATTAATAATTTTAAAATTTTATTGTTTCCTATAGAAAAAAAGAATTTTAAAATTTTTTTTTTCTCATTAAAAATATGAAAATTGCGTATTATAACTACAATTATAACTACAAGAAAAGGTGCTCCACTCAGGCATAACAAGAAAGCAGAGGAACAAGCAACAGAAGAAGTAAAACAATATATTAAAACTGACAACAAGAATTATAACTACAAGGATGATGAGAAGGTGCTCCACTCAGACATAATTCAAGAAGCCGTAAGCGCTAGAAGGAGGCTCTCCGGCTCGGTGTCTCATCTCCCTGAGCGAGCTTACCAATGAGAGTCGAGCCTTATCGAGGACGAGACGAGCGTTTTTTATGCCCCCCGGCCTGGCCAAACGGAGGCCGAACTACTTCCGCCTGCTAGAGAGGGACCGATGTCTTTGTGTCCTGCCTGCACGAACGAAGCGAAGCGCTCTTCGCTGCCTGCGCAGAAGCCGGAGAGCTACAGAGATTGGTATGGAACGTAAGTTGTACAATCAACCGACGTTGAGCTGAAACGGAGGGCAGAGTGAGAAGGAAATGGAAGATAGAGTAAAGCTCGAAGGATCGCTCCCACCCACGATATCTTATGCTCGCCTTCATATATATATAGTATAGTATATATAATATTGAGAACGTATATATATATATATATATATATATAGCTTTATATATATCAGTATATATATAGGATAATATAGTAAATATATATATTAGTATAGTTATATTATATTATAGTATATATACGTATATATGCTCATATAAATATACGAGTTAATATAGCGTATCTTATAAATACGTGTTGTTTACAGCTTAGGTTACTCTATAATATATATATATATGAGTAGCATGTAGCACAGAACTTTATTTAACTGTTACTATAAGGTATATATATATATATATATTATAGCATCACATATTAAAACTTCTAGTATATAGTATATACATAATTCTATCAGTGATAAATGATCATAATTACTAGTATGTGCGATAAGATAGAACATTTGGTTTAAAGTGGGACTCAGGGTAAGTGATTTTTTAAACTGATATTTTATTCTATGAATTTTGTGAATTTTAGTGAATTGTTTAAGACTTTTATGCAAATCTTGCCGTAACTGGTAACTTATTTAAATAGTTCATTTTAAGTGTGAGTATTTTGATTTTTTTTTTTTTTTTTGTAAGTTAGAAATTATTTTAGAATATAACTTGTTGGTAACATAACGATGCCTCTAGCACATAGGTTCTAGTCTACAAAACGTACGAGAGATTTGTTGCATTAGTTTATGTTTCTCGCAACTGTAGAATTAGAGAACCGAGTACAGGGTTTTCGAGTGAGCCTAAGAAAAATACAAGTAATGTGATAAAGAGACCAAGTGTACTATGGCTCAGGCTTCAGACGAACAAATCGGTAATGTAAGTACAAGAGCCGAGAAGATTTGAAAAATCCGTCTTTCAAAATTTTAAGTGTTTAATCCAAGTTCAAGAGACACAATAAAAGAAATAAAGCTCTTAGACAGGCATAGACTCTAGAAGTACTAGTTTTCAAAAAGACGTGTATGTAACATTATCTTTATGAAAGTTATAAGAGTCGACAGCAAGTATGATATCAAATAATTTTCCCTACTTCTATGCATATTAGAGAGGGGAGTGGTTATAAAAAAAAATAGCGCGCTATATATAGAGAGCCAGACAAAAGGGACTGTCTGTTTCTTCTATAGAAGCTGTTATGTGTAGGAAGAGAGATGGTGAAACTTTGCTTAAAAAGGATATAATCTGTCATTTGTCGATTTATATCTAATGAGAATTGGCGGGATAAGGGTTTTTGAAGAAAAAAAGATAACCCCTAATGGGGGCAAAAGAAGCAGTTTAAAAACCAGATGGGAGGAAGATACATAAAGAAACATGTAGATAAATATTTTTTTTTTGGTGTTCGAAGGGACGTGGATAGTGTAGCTTTATTGGGATGACGGTGGGTCCATAATACAAAGCAATAACAATAGAAATTTGACTTGGTTCAACTATATCCGCTTTGGCAACTGTTGATTAAAAAGGGAGAGGAGATAGTGAGGCCACAATTAGGATACAAAAACAGCAATCTTGGTTAGCTATTTATGCTATTTTGAACAAGAGCTTACTCAGTATAACTTGGGGAGAAGTTTTAAAGACTGTGAGAAATGGATGTAATGACTAAATTTATGTACGCGAATTGTAACATATTTAATAAGTTTGTTTAAAATTTGTATAACAGCAAAAGACACTGTATAGAAAAATTAATAATTAAAATAAAGTTACATTCTGCAATTGATGATGTTAATAGTGCAACAATACTCTGCAGTGAATGTGAATAACTGGTAATTCAACAAATGAACATAATTATATTAGAGATTCTTTTGGTTAATTCTGATGCCATTAATATAAGAATTTGTCATACTACGATGCAAAGGGATTTTCACAGACATAATCGCATAAAGTTATGCAATACACCCAGGAGGCTTTTTGCAAAAAGACAAGGTCAGATAAAATTTTAAGTTAGAAAGGTAAGAGGGAAAATAGGATAGTGTGATTTTGCCTAGAAAAGGCATTAATCTAGAACACCGCCTTTTACGAAGGCCTTTTTTAAGAGGCATAGGGCTCCTGCCCAATGCCTCCGCGAATCTACCAACGATGCCTAGCTGACTCCGTTACCAATTATCAACGACAAAACTCATGCTGTTCGCCGACCACTCCAGCTATATCAGCCACCCCTGTGACTACTGAGGGTCGATACGGTAGACGGAGTTAATGGATGTGCACGCGATAGAAGAGCACAGCAGAGTCTGCGATGACACTCCCGAGTCAGCACTTTCACAAATGAACTTTCGTCCTCCATTATTGCTAATTGCCGTTCTAGTATGTCGCCCACCTACCACTCACTCCCCCACATTGTCTCCCACCTACTAATAAAGCCCTCCCTTCCCAATCTAAACAACGCGCAAAGAAACTATGAGATCAACCAGCCCCGATATAAGGATCTTAAATTGCTCAATCTCCAAATCGTCCGAGCTGACCTCTCAAGCCTGCTCGGTGGGACAAAGGAGACTGGCACCGACTGCTACATTTACCTCGGCGTCAAGCGTTTCCGGTCGACCGTGATGATCTATGTGCACCCCAGCGTATTTATCTTATATGATACTTGCTCATTTCTCTATTTTTAATTATTTCTTGTCTGTTCTTTTTGTTGTAAGCTTTGTCTATCGTGACATCTGTTATCCAATGTGTTATAATGTCCTATCAATATATATTGTATTATATATAGTATATATATTATTAAGTAGCTATATATATATAGTATCCTATATATATACTATATAGTATTAAAACCTTTTGAAATATATATTAGTATATATTAGTAATATATATATAGGAGTTTATATCTATATATCATGTCATACTTGTAACCATGGGGGCATAGTCTAATATTTAGTATATAAGTCACCTTAGCCTCGTATCATTATACTAACTTTATATTTATATAATCTACTTTGATTATATTAATACTATTAAATATATATATTATCAATCATATATAATACTACATTCACTGTAGTCAAGCTACTATATTAACTCCAGGTTATTGAATTTATTGCTAGGCATCCGCGCGACCAAAATTTACGTGACGGGGTCATCGCAGTCCACTTGGTCGGGCGAGTCTGAGCTGGGCCGCCGAGATCCTTGATACGGTAGGATACAGACTCGTGGGAAGAGTCTTGGCCCTTCTCAGGCTGGCTAATATATGATTACTAGGTTATATTAATAGTATAGTCACTATAGCCTATAGATAGTAATATATAATATTGGGAGGAGTGGTAGGAGGGAATGGATAAAATACAAAAAAACCTAAATAAAATAAAAAACAAAATTAAACAAATAAAAAAAAAAAAAAAAAAATAAGATAGTAGAACCATAAAATAAAACTCATATTTTAAAATCAAACAAAACAAAGGTTATAATAACATATACTTTATATTAAAAATAATATATAGTAACTAAAAAAAAAAAGTAAAATTAATCTATATAAAGAAAACTAATATATACTTAATTTAAAGAAATATATTAAATGCTATGTATATTAATGCTATAATATATTATATACACCAATATATCCACAATTTCGCTCTATCGCTCTACTCCCCTACCTAGCCCCCTGGGCACTGCGCACAATAAATATGAATTTCTATATATATATATAGGTTATATATATAAGTGTAGATATATCTAAATATATATACCGATTAGTTGCGTATTAACCTGCGTTATTGGTCGCGATACCTTTGAGGGTGCCTCCCTTATTGTATATATATATACCCTGTATATGATACGTATATAGTATAATTTTTCAGTTACTAGTACTATCGTCTAACTAATACTATTTATATATAATATATATATATATATATAACTTAATATCAAAGTGAATTTATTCGTTTATTTATATGCTATATAATAGTGTGTAACTCCTCCATTTGACAATGAAATAAATTACAGATTTTGTTTAATTAAGAAAGTAAACGTAAAACCATATACTTCGTTGCCTTTGTTCCGCTTCTAATCCAAATCGACTGATCCTGAAGGAAATTCATAAATTCTCTCATTTTACCCTATTTACAATGTTTAAAATGTTATTTAGATTGGGATTGATATTGATTAACCAACCGCAAACAAAAATTATGATATTAATTCTAACATAGATTGGCATCGAATTTTTGCGCGCCAGGCGGAGATAATTTAGAACATTAAGAAGTTTTAAATGTAATAAATATTTACTTAAACACTTTTTCAATAACTGTTTCTTTTTTTAAAAAAAATTGCTTCACTACTTATTTTTTATCTTTTTTCTTCATTTGAATTAAAGAGTGGCTTTCAAGTGGAACGCCAAAAATCCGTTTCTATCAATAAACCGTCACAGGAACAAAGTTTCTAATGGACAGGTCACGGATCACCACAAATTTCCGCGCTTAGTGCGTCTTCAAGAACAAAACTTCTTAATGCCTCCGCTGTAGATAACAATTAGAATCCATATGACGTCATCAGAACTATAGTAATATCTTCCTATTCTTGTCAGTTCTGAAAAGTGAAGTCCACAGGAACAAACTTCAGATACTCAACGCGAACAACATTGAGATTTCCCAGTTGACGTCTACAGAACACACAAAATCATGGCTGTTGATGAGCGCACAATCACTAGACGGCGCACAAACCTTTCTACAAATTAGAAAGCTCTGCTGGTTGTCTAGTTCCCAAGAACAACAAACACGAGTGCATGGACCGTGCGTGACAGAAAAAGATTAGAGAGCATCACAAAGATATCAAACGTCTTGAAATTGACGTCACGAACACCAAAGGAGAAAGTATGTGTACTGTGATAAACACGAAGAGAAGTAAATGTTTGCACAGATGGCGATAACCGTTCCTTCCAAAGTGTTGTTAAGAAAAAAATGCAAATATGGAGGTGAATATAATATCGTGTTGTACTAGGTAATATACATAAGAGTGTACTATGCCGTATGACTTACAAATAACACAAGCAACACGCCGGAAAAAAACAAACTTTATGAAAACTTAGTTTGTTGCTTAGAAAACGTTGCCTGTTCTCTATTGTTTAGGGACGGAAAATGAAATATAAACATAATCACTTTCTTGCGCTTACCTGGAAATAGAATTTGTTAGAACCTGGTCTTTAATACAAAAACACGAAACTTTCGTTTATAATAGAGCTTATAATAATATAATAAGTAAGTTAATACTATGAATACATTACTTAAAGTACGAAAAGTGACGAAATGACGAATTTGCATATCTAATAAAGCATTCAATCATAAGAAGCTTCTCTGAACGTTGTGTCTAGTTTATTTAATGAGAGTATGTTTTCTGATAACTGAGATCCACGAATAATATTAAGTAAGTATATATCAAAAACATCCATTTAAACACACATAATATCCATACTCAGTCATATATTCTATATAATATCATATAATATTCTAATATATAATACTATTACAAAGATATATATATTATTATATATTTTATATATAGATATTTGATATATAGAATGCTGAGTAAGCATATATTTGCTATAGTGCATAGCTGCTGTACAGTACAGATATGTTATTACCTAAGATGAAGAATGAGTTTCTTTGAACTCTTTGTTGGTGATAGTGTCAAGTTTAAGTGTAGCAGTTAGTATATATATATATATATATAATTACGTATATATTATAGTTACAAATATTATATAATAATCATTAATATATTCCAACTAACTACTTTTAGTTCTCTATTACAATATATATATTATAGTATGTATAATAATATAATATATGGATATCTATCATATAGAAAAATATAACTAGAACTAGCCCTTATAAACAGAAAGTAAAATGAAAACAGAACACGAAAAAATAAGAAAGATGATTATACTTTACACGTCATGATTGATAGATCTAGTGTCTTGATACGAATGTGAGTGCGAGAGACATGAACGAATAGCGACGAGCGAAACATTCAACTTACCCGGACGGCCGGTCATACACTCTAGACTATTGATGCCCTCGGCCATTGTCGTAGTTACTATTCCACCCTCTAACACAGTGCCCGCCTGCCGGCCGTCCGGCGCCCATCGTCCAGTCATCTCTATATTTCGCAGGTAGCATCGCAGTTAACTCAGATGTAGTAACCACAAACCCGCCCGAACAGCCAGCACACCTAATATCTGTTGCCTCCCGTGACTCGTCCGCTCTGTATCCCCGACCTCCCCCCCACCACGCCCCTCCCCCTCCTCCCCCTCGCGCTGAGTTTTTTATCATACGTATGACTTTGCTGTTAAAGATTGGCACAAAAATTTCATCGGAAAAAGAAACGACATAATGAAATAAGGGTTGTAGCTTCCGCAGAGTTACTTCGGATTTTTTTTTTGCCTCGGGGCAAATTGATTGTAACTACATACGCTGAGCATTAATGGGTTAATCTGTGACTTACCCATACAAGTGAAATCGTAGGTCAGGTTCTTGGGTAATTCTTAGGAGATCCACTCACTCTCGCATTAACCAACAAACTATGAGCGTGCACTATACTTCCTCCGCCACCATTCCACCAAAATTTGGAGAGGTGTGGGAGAGAGTAATATTCTTGATGATAGTTTGAACTATGACTATAGTTTTCATGTCAAAAAATATAATAGAAGACATAAATGAAGGAAAGGATGTCCTACGTCCTAATGTTACGATAACAAACTTGGATTATTGTCTGATGGGATATTAGTTCTTGGTGGATTAAGAAAAAAGATGACATTTACTAGTATATAAGAGGACTTTAAGTGAGACTGATTCCCACGTTGAATTAACTAAGCTTAGATAGGATTAATGTTATGCGAACCACCAGGAGTAGGGGTATCCAAATGAGCCAACGAAGTTATGAAAAGTCTGGCTGTGCGCTCAGTAGGTTTTAAATTTTCAATTATGTGAAAATGCTCTCGGTTCGATACGCGAAAGAGTCTCGTTCGTGTGCCTACGCCTGAACATCAACGTAGCGCACTATCACACCCCGCGACTATTTCACATCACGGCATGTTTAAAAATCATCCCTGCGCACTGATGAGCACGAACAAGTTTATCTAGGGCTCAGATTTAGGTGTAGATGCAATTCATAGCCCGGAGTTGGAACGACTATAGATATAGCTTACTAATATATCCCTGTATATATAACTGCTATAAATACGTAATATATACATAACATTATATCACTGACTCATTTCAAAAGTCTTCGAAGTTAGTTAATATGTGATTGATTCTATTAATGATAAACTATAAATATTACTCTTATATATCCTAGGGTTTTCAATCCTGACGCAAAATTTTCTTGCGAGAGAAAGGCAGAAAGTATAATCATTATATTATAGTATTTATGTATTAATATTAAATATAATATTAAAATAATACATTTTTAAGTAATATATACTTATTATATATACTAATAATATAAATAGTATTATATATTATATTATTCTAATACACTATTTAAATATATCATTACTAATTATATTATATAATATATATAAATATTCTTACCCAACTTATGTTATTAAAATCGCTATAAGCGTTATATTACACTTATATAATAACTTTATATATAAATTATATATGTAACAAAATTATAATTATCTTATTATCTATATAATTTAATTAATTAATAATTTTATTCGATTTAATTTATTTAATATATCTATATATTTAAATCTCAATTATTGTTAATTTTAATATATTATTTTTAGATATATATATCCCGACACTACGCATTTGAAATGCAACCAGACTTCTAGAATCCTATGCCTGTGTAGTGATAAATATGTATATATATAGTAATATAATATTTACTATACTTTGTAAAATAACGCTCAAGTATCAAATAGTATAAGTATATATATAGATTATATATATATTTATTATTATTTATACAGGTGGCGCGGTCGAGTGTAATAACTTGGCTGAATTGGAGGGTCGCTGGTTAATGGGTTTTGTGATCAACATGTAAGATATAGTGGATAAAGTATATTATAAATTATATAATAAATATATATTATATATATTTCTATTATTCTCTATTGTTAAAAAATATGTATATTTCATATGTTATTATTACTATATATGAAAATGTAATCTAAAATATAATTACGCACCCTTATGATATTCCCAAAATTCATTAATTCCCGGAAATTTATGATTATATATTAATATACTATTATTAATAATATAATAAATTATTTAATAACGGATCTCACGTAATATGCTACGTTTATACCTAATCTAATAGTATACTTGTATTCATATTATAATACTATCAAAGTTTTAATACATTTATATACATTCCTTTTATTTAAAAATCTTCTAATTAATTACTCATATAATGAACTACACATGAGTATATTAATAGCATTATACTTAATCTATTATGATTTATGTAATATCTCCTCGTAATAATATATTTCTATAAAATTATATACACCAGGTATATTTTGAATAACTAGTAAAAATTATTTTTTAATTGTACTGTGTAAGTGTATAATAAATTTACATGTTTTTTTCAATACCGATGCATGCATCAAACACTATATCTGCAATTTAAAAAGAAACTTGAAACTAACCTCTTCTTAGATGTAAATTACATAAATAAAATCAATTATTCCTTTTGATTGAGGTATCAATATCTGAAAGGATTATCCTCAAACGGACTATTACCTCACATTTTTTTATATTTATATATTATTATATTTATTTAAATATCGATTGCATCGTGCATTCGAACCCTTCTTGGGAGGGTTGATTATTTTAATGCAAAAGGAGTATCAAACTCTAACAAATAAAATCAGTGTATGTACGGAGACGAAAGTTTAAATTAGAACAAAAGTACGAAACGATCATTTTGATTCTGCTACTTATTCTGGATGAATTTTTTATACGCTACTGCTCTCTCTCTCATCTCTCTCTCTTCTCTCTCTCTCCCTCTTCTCTCTCACCCTCTCTTCCTCTCCATCTTTCTGCTCAAGTAACCTCTTTCTATTCTTTCTCTTCTCTTCTCTCTCTCTCTCTCCCTTCTCTCCTCTCTCTCTCTCTCTCTCTCTCTCTCTCTCTCTCTCTCTCTCTCTCTCCTCTTTATATTAACTTAATGACTCGATCTACTTTCAAGAAATTAAGCAAGATAATATGTGTATTATACTGGGACAAAATTTTTAATCAGGCCTTACATTATCGCTATATTTCTATTTACATATATACTAAGTAAGGTATATACTGTTATAGCACATTATAAATTATTTATTCATTATCTTATATTATACACTCTCCCGTGTCTACACGCTGTATATTATTTCTGCGCTATATTTTCACTCAAGTTATTTCTCTGCATCAGAAAAAATATAACACACTTCTCCCCCCGTAAAATGCGGATAAACTGACTTTAGTTCTATATATACAGTGTAAAAGAAGACATTACATGGACAATCTAGCAACTCGCTAAATAATTTTACCTAATTTATTATAGAGAAAAAATTCTTGTCATAGTTGACTCTCGAAATCAACAAAAAATAAAAGCCAAACTGGCATACATTATAATAAAAATGTAGTATCTGGATAATTTTGAACTTCTTTATTTTCATATGTTGCACTTTGTCTTTATTTTTAATCGAACTCTCTATATAAAATATAGTCTTATTTAAGGCGATGACAAAACGATGAGCCCATACATTTTATTATTTGGATTATACTGAAATAATATCGCACTCAGGATGGCAGTTTGGAAAATGTGGATTCCTTTGTTATTTTTGCTCTCTTATATTAACAACTTTTTAATGTTATGCAATTGTTAAATAAAAATTTTCAGATTGTATTTTATGATAACATAAAATTTTATATTTCTCTCAATCCTCCTAATGTCCTAGATGCTACATTTATTTAATATGAAGACGGGCTCAGCCCAGTGGACGCCCCGCATAAAGACGAGCCGCCACTGTGATCTTATAAGTATCTTATCCTGAACATAATTGTATAAAGTTAATCATATACGTGCATTAGTCAACTTTATGACATAAGAACAATCACTCCTCTATACCTAGTTTACGTTTATTTTAGTACCCTTAATATATTACATTACTTATATTTTTATCGTAAATGTTAAGATCCATATTATATTAGAACAGTGGTATTCTGAGTTGAATATTAATCCTATATATTTAGTAGGTCAATCCAATAGTATATAGTTATATATATTTAATTGAATAAATCTAGCGTGTGAAAACTAAATATAGTCATAACCACTTACTATAGAACACAATCTGATATCTCATGTGGTAATCATAATTACTCTCACCTCAGTCACATTAGTTTAACAACGCGCTCTCTCTCGCACAACTATAGTACTCATAATCAATATTTTTTTTTGTTATACTTTTTGGCTTCAATACAGAAGCCTTGAAACTTAGAATGTACAGTAGTTTATATTTATTTTTTTTTTTTTGTAGTAATTGATACATTTCTAGAAATAATTTTTCTGCAAATGATATTTTATAACACATTATATGTTAACCTCTGATAACTTATTCTTTTTAATGCGACTAATATGCTTATTATATATATATATACCACTTCTCTTAAAGAATTTTCAATATTAATTGTTAGATTACATAATTTCAGAACATTTTAAAAAAAGACCTGACGTATTAATGTGATTTACAATCTTGATTTTGTAGACTCCAGCGCTTGTGTTTTCGCTATTTTTTCTTTTCCAATTAACATAAAAATCACACGAGACATTGAACGAATTTTAAAGAAAGTATCTTAGCTGAGATATACGCGACCTCTCTTCTTCTCTTACGGCTCACCCGTCGCTCTCACATGTAAACTGTGCTGCCGCTGTAAATCCGGGGAAACCAAAAAGAAAAACAGTTTAAATTTTGTGCTAAGCCTCAAATTTTTAATTTTCGCGCGCCAACAGTGAATAATGAATTATTAAGCAATAGAAGACTTATGCGTCCGTCTATGTCCTGCTTACCGCTTTCTAGAAATTTAGACTCAGAAAAGTGGCCCACAGACATTTACTGTCGAGGGTCTTGCGTAAGAGCAATAACTGTCATCTTCATGGATGACGAGAATTTACTTTCTTCAATAGTTGGGCTTGCCTCGAAAAGGCAATAAGTTACATGGTGAAATCTTGAATTGATATGTTATTGCACAGAAGACGCAGTAATAAGATGCCTACTCAGAATTTGATTATGACATGAGCCTATACACTAGAAATCACAGTTACTGAAATCAAATGTCTCAACGTATTAGAGTATATAATATATATACATGTCCAATTCATGAGCGCGTCACTCCCGTCATAATTGAACAACCATCTAGCAGATATTACCTAGCTCAACTGTTCTCTCAAAATATTATCCAAACCTTAAATATTATATAACTATAGTACTCAATACACTTGACACAAACCATTTTCTATTACTTATCTTATACTTAATGATAATACATGAAGAGTCTAAATCTTTCATTATAACCAACTATAGAGGAATATAATGTGTATTTATATTAGGAAAAAAAACTATTGAAGGTTCACATTTTAAACAATTATAATTTAGGTATTTATTACATTAATTAGTATTTTTAAATTATATATATAATATAATTCAGCTCTCTTTCAATAGTTTTATGCTTTAGTTAATTAGTATTGTTCATTCAGACTTATAATTAATGAATTTAGATTATGAATTTACGTATATACCTAATTTCTTTATTT
>JABUQX010094521.1:0-15334 GCA_015478945.1 Trachelipus rathkii | reverse complement strand
TTTTCTTGAAATATTCTCTTCACCATTTCATTGTTTATTTTCACATGCACAATCCTCTGACAAACTTCATCATCTTTATAAAACAATCTTTTTTACCCATTTTCTGTTTTAATACTTCCGAGACAATCTCATCAAATAAAGCAAAACAACCGCTGGGTTAAGGTACCATTACCATAAATGATTTAAGAACTTCTGTTGAAAAACTTTCTCCGAAACACCCCTGTCAATTTTTCCATATTCTAATATATCTTGATTAAATTTAATCAGAGTAGATTAAAACTGAAATATCATTGGATATAGCAGTTTATATTGCATTTAACATATTAATAATAAATAAATTGAACTTAAAAAAGTTGTATTCTGCTTCTGTTAATGGAAACTGCTCTGGAAACAAAAAATATTGAGTACAAAATGCGCTTTTGCCATCCATCGGGCGTAACTGAATGCTCCAGGAGCCCTAAAATTTATATTCTTCGGAGAGACTTTTCCATGAAAATCAAACATAGGTTGAGTAGTTCTAGATAATCATCTCCTGGGTGATGTTCTTGTAGCTCACTTGCAGAAAGCTACCTAATTGTCTGGGGTATTTTTAATAGGGTATGTTTGAATTTATCTGGTCCACAATTCCTACTTTGTACTGAGTCTGGTCTTATATTAGCCAAGAGACCTGGAATATCTCTAATATCTCTCAGGTTGAGGACTATGGTTAACCTCATTTGCAAATCGAAAAGTGCTTTTTAGGAATCACCAAAATATTGATGGCGAACAGGGCCAAATATAACGGGTCTTTTCCTAATGCTTTCCAGCAGAGTAAAGGCTCCCTTACCATGACCCGTCTTTGACTGTGTAGTTGTCAAACACATTTGCTATTACTTTTCCGCTTAGCCCCCAGTCTTAAACTTTCAAGCTACAGTTTTGACGTGGGAAATCTGAATACTTTTCCTAAAGACTGGTACCCCTAAAGCTCCCCTCGTCTCATTGGCTCACAAGAATGGCCCTCTCTACATTCTTTCATTAGAGGATGTTTGGACATCTTACCATTCCCAGTGTCCAACTGTCCCCCAGTTCTTATTTTTGAAATTTATTTTTTTATTTTATTCTTTGTTGCCTGAATAAATTTCTACGTCTTCTAATAGGGCTGCGGATCAGAATTATTTCTTCAGTGTTAACAATCTACGCCTCAGCTGTCAAAATGTGCACTGTCCAGTAACATGGATAGTTTTCAGGTGCAACTTGAGTTCCACTGCCGTTGTCTTTTTTCATTTGGTTGATAGAAGCACAATGCCTCATCATCAGCCTGGTTTCCTGATTCCGGAAGATCTTCACTGTCAAAAACAGGAGAGTATAATGTGTCAATCGGTTCTTCTGATAATTCTGAATCAGAGCTCGAATAAAGCTCCATTTGTTCTTCAATTTGGCAGAAGAGAGAGAGAAAAAAAATAGTATTAAATCAGAATCTTTTTTTCATTCATTCTGTGAAAGAGAGTTGAACTTCGTCACAGACAAAGAGATGAGTATGTTGAGTAAATAATAATAATGAAAAATTATTTTGAAAATAAAAAAAAAAATTGTTTTCAGGGTTTGCTGTCGTAGATGTTCTTTTCTCTTAGTTTCCTCCAATCTGGCTTTCCTGTCAGCTTTCTATCTTCAAGCCTTGCCAACTTTAAATCAACAGCAGCCATGCAGCCTGGACTCCTTTCTGTCGTAATTCAAGAAATAAATATCTTGTTTTAGTCATTTGCGCGATACAGCATCTGCAAGCAGGCAATGTCAAATAGATCTAGCTTAGATTTAAATGCAAGTTCACATTCTTCTTGAATTTTGGATTTCCGTGAAGAGCTCTTTTGTATATTTGGTTCTCTTATATACAATTTTTCACACTTTATTGATGGCATGTTTACCATTTGAGTTGATATTTTAGCTTTCGCCCGAATAATGTGAACTCTCTTAAGGGTTAGGTTCACAGCCTTCTCTGAAAGTTTTCAAACCAATTGACTTCAGTATTGTAAAGTATTTAACTTCAAAACTTGGCCATTTGATGGGAAGTTTATTTCCTGTTATTTGATGAGAAGATATCCAACTAAATAATTTTGGTTTGGTCAACGACACCGGTTAATGGACGGAGATGCCATACCTATGAAAAAAAAAATAAAAAATAAAAATAAAATTATCATAATAATACAAATTAAAAAAATCTTTTGGATATTAATTAAACTGTGGTAACAATCTGAAAAATTACAATGCAAATATTGTTCATACACTTTCGGATTGAAATTCTTTGGTAAAATAAAAAAGAAAAAAAAAAAAACAGATGCCTTATTAGCTACATGACCTGAAATTAGACTTGACATTTCAGGTATATCTGCTAAACTATAATACCTAGAGCAAAAAAATAGGTGCTCACTTTAAAACTAATATTATCAGCTTTAAAAGAGCCCTTATTTTTCTCCCTTCCTATTACAGTTGTCCAGCATACACTAAAAATGTGCAAATTTTGGTCAAAAAAATGTAATTTTCCCAAACTTTAGGCCAAAATGCGGGACAGGTTAACCACTTCGCCAATCGAGCTGAAACTTTAATAGAGGACCTTGTTTTCTAAGGTGCACACTTTTTGGCCAAGCCTGATAGAAAACTAAAATTTTTTTACTATATAAGCTTGGACTGGTCTATATATATGATAATATAATATATATATAATATATATATATATATATATTATATATATTATATATATATAAATATATAATATATTTATATATATAATATATATAAATATATATTAATATATATATAATATAATATAATATATATAATATAATATATATAATATATATATATATATATATATATATATATTATATTATATATTATATATATATATATATATATATATATATATATATATATATATTATATATATATATATAATACTATATATATATAAATATATATATATATATATATATATATATATAGTATATATATATATATATATATATATACAGAATTGATCCATTCAACAAGAAAAGATTGGAATGACATTAATCACCACTTGTTAACCAATAGGAATGTTGGAAAAACTTAGTCAACAGAACTCAAGGAACAAGTAAAGATATATTATATATAATAGTATATATATATATATATATATATATATATTACTATAATATATATATATAAACTATATAATATATATATAATATATATATATATAATATATATGATAAAATTATATATATAATATATAATAATTTATATATTATATATATATATATAATATATTATATTATATATATACCTATATATATATATAATATATATATATAATATATATATATAATATATAGCCCTGCCATATTTATTACACACACGTTAAATTTTTTGGTATTTTTTATGTCTCGTAGAAAACGTTGGTAATTAGAATTTTCACATGCCTAAAACTTACAATATGGTAATATGAAAACTTGAGTAAAAGATCTTTTTTTTTAATCTTTATTCTTCATTTTTTACCAAAGATCGTCATTCAATATTTTGTTGTACCCCCTTTTGCAGCTATTAAAGCTTCAATATGCCTTGGCATGCTATTGATGCATGATTGAACGGTCTCCTACATCTGTGGGTGATGATTGCAGACAGAATGAGCTTCTCAATCAGCTGAGTTTTAGTTGTAATGGCATTATTTGCCACTTCTCTCTTTATCAGCTCCCACATTTTTCTATTGGATTCATACCGGTGAATTTCCAGTCCAGGGAAATAGATGGATATTCTCTTGCTGAAAATTGGCTTTAATTGATCGAGCAGTATGGCAGGAAACCCCATCTTGCATGAAGACAAAGGATTTTCCATCTGGAAACCAATCTTTCAATTGGGGAAGTAGGATTTTCTGAAAATCTGTCTTTGTATTAATCTTGTCGCATTGTCCCCTGGACCACGTACAGACGGCCAGTGTCTTTTCCACTTATAACAGACCATATCATAACTTTGATAGGATGTTTTACAGTCAGAATGATAGTCAGGATGATATTTCTCGCCAGGGCGCCTTCACACAAACTTAAATTTCTTCATCAGGATTTCAAGTGAGCTCTCATCACCGAACACCTTAAATAATGAATAAAACATTGTGTGTCTATCATTTCACCATTTCTTGATTGTGGAAAACACATAAAGTGAGAATGAATCAACATAAAACAGATTTGGAAAACAAGAATAATTACTGATCTCCAAAAGTCCAAATCATTGTCCTTGAGGGTTGTGGCCCACTTCAGACGTTTCTCTTGCTTGGCTTGTAGCTGGTTTACATATCTGATAGTTCCCAATGTATAGTTCTTTCACATACGCTGATGCTACTGCTTTCAAGCCTGGATTTTATCTTTTTGGTAGTGGCAAACTGCTTTTCAAGGATAATCTTCTGCAAGCATTGTTTTGTTTGTGGTGTAAAAGTAGACTTTCGACGGCATTTCTTCCTATGAGGGATTAATTCTTCACCTAGCTGAATTTCTTCTTAATTCTCTTCACCATGACTCAGAGATTTTGAATTGGGGAAATTTGATTTGAATACTTCTTTAATTCTAAGTTAAAATTCACGCAAAAATATTTTAGAACATTTAAATAGTAATGTACATAAGTAAGAACTCAACCAAATTATGGTAAAACAAAAAATAAAACTGAAACCCCCAGACAAGACAAGCCTGAATCGCCTCGTGTCTGAGCATCTACTGAGAAGGCTGCAATCAATCATGTTACAATACTTTATTTCAATATTAAATGCTAGATACTTCTAAAAAATACGTTCTTTACATTGAAAAAAGCTTAAACATGGTTAATAGTAAGATTTAGGCATGTAAAATTCTAATTACTAATGTTTTCTACTCGAGACATGAAAAATATCAAAAAATTCAAGGTGCGTCTAATAATATGACCAGGGACTGTATATATGCTGATGCTTACACAGGCGCTGATTGGATGGAAAAAGAAATGGCTAGCATTAAGTCATTCCAAAAATAGAGGATATAAATTGTAAAGCCAACACTACTAGGTAAGGTCAGGAATAATGAGTATCGACTCCTTATAAATCTTCTATAAGTATATCTACTTCACTTCTAAGCTGCTGGTGGCTTATACAATATAAAAATTATTGCTAAGCTGCTTGTGGCAAAAAAATTATTATTTCATTACAATAGCATTTAAATTAATAACTGCAATTAGAGAGCAAAAGGTGAAATCTTCACCTCTGAACACCTGGAGGGCTATGAGTGAATGCCATTCCATTTTAGAGCTATGTAAATTAATACTAGTGTGATTCCCCTCTGAATTGCAGAGTAAGACTTTTAGCAGGTGGTGGAGTGGCTGGATTTGGAAAGAGAGGTTACAGCCTACAGATGGTGGTAGCAGGAAATAGTCAAGGTGTATACCCAAGAGAAATGCAGCACCTTTTGCAAAGGGATATTGTGAAAGTTAAGAATGTTATGAATAGTTTGCAAATGGCCAGTTAGGGAGAAACCTGAGACTCTGTATAATGTGAAAGTTAAGAATGTTATGAATAGTTTGCAAATGGCCAGTAGGGAGAAACCTGAGGTTTCTCAGGTAGAATCTGTCAGCAGATGGTATTGGGGTTGAAAATGATGATAGCTTGTGCACATAATGTATTCCCTTTGCAGAATCACATTGGCTTGCACATTTATGCTCACCTGGGGGGATGATCTGAAGGCTCTTGTGGAGATACCAATCACCTCATTTTGTATGGCATTTAACAGTTGCAGTAAGTTGGGAAGGCCTTTCCATAAAATATAGAGGCAGTCTAACTTAATCAGATTAGGGTGATGTGGAGACATAAAAGGGACTTGCAATCAGCACCCCAAAATTTTGAGGTGAGAAGATGTAATGAGTCAAGTGCACAATGACATTGTTTTCAGGTGTTTAATTTGCTGTGTGTATGTTGGGTGGTCATCCAGAATGAGACCTTAAATCTGACCTGTGAAGTTACAGGAATGGGTGAACTGTATAAGGTTAGATTTGCTGGAGAAAGGCTGCAGGTTTTTTGGTTTCCTTTTTTTTTTTTTTTTTTGAAATAGTACTGCTGAGGTTTTTTGGTGGGTGAGACATGGAAGTCATGAGTTACCCATTTGTGAAGTATTCTCAATGGCTAGAGTTGTGGTTGACATTCAAGAAATGGCAGCTGGCACCAGAAATATATATATAATCAACATACAGGGAAAACTGACTCACTGGGATGGTAGTACCAACATCATTGAATCTGAGAAAAAAAAATAATACACTAAGGATGCTGCCCTATCTATGGAACACCTTCGTCCAGAGTAATGCGACATAATAGAGCAGACGAGCACAGGACTTAATGGATATTTCTGACAGAAGGTATTTTATATAGGGAGGAAAGGTCATCAGAAACTGAGTGTGTAGTGTTTAACGAAAACTACATTACTCCATGTTGTCATTTGTTTTTTTTTTAGGTCAAAATAAATACCCCATGAATCATCCTGCCAGTTGAGAAAGCTTCCTGAATGTCTTGGTCCAATCTTTCAAGGGATCCATATAGTGAAGTGATTTTTGAGGAAGCCTAGCAATTCTCCAGAACAGAGAGGAGACAGTCTGCTACCATTTTTTCCATTATTTTCCAAGTATGACTGGTCTGTGAAATTGGTCTTTGCTTGTCCACCAATTTTGGATCTTTCCCAGGTTTGGGAATATGAATTACGAAAGCTGTTGTCCTTACAAGAAGATTTGATTCATATCCTGTTATAGAGAGCTAGCTGGAACACTGATGCAGATGGGTGAATGTGATGGAGTGTTATGTATGAGATGATGCCTGGGCCATAGGCACTATTTACTATTCACCAGCGGTTTTATACTCTGTAAATGTAAGATGATGGTTATAGGTATGATCTTCCACTGTTGAAAAGTCTGGCGGTTGTGTTAATTCTTAATTTTTGGAAGGCTTCAGGATAGCAGTAATAGCTTGACTAGCTAATGAAGCTATAGACTAATGCATCTTCTACAGCTGCTGGAGCAGAAATTGTGTCGCTTATATCAGGTCCTTAACAGAATACTGTGGGTGGAGAGCTGTTGGAGCAGCGAGATATTTTCTGTAGAACTTTTCACACTGAAGAAAGCAGGTAAAAGTCAACTGTCAAAAGAAAATATAAGGTGAAAAGTATTGTTTGACAATTGATTTGATGAGATCTTGCTGCACTGGTTTAAAAATAATCATTTGGCATGGTGTGGATCCATTTATATTATCTGTAGTTTCTCCAGGTTAGCTTGTGCACACACTTGCACTCTTGGGTTGCAGAGTGCCTTCCTGTAAGTTTCTGCTGCTGTGATGATAATTTGCTGGAAGAAGTTAAAGGCTGTGTAAATGGTCAGAAACTGTTCATTGAACAGAGAAAGTGGGATATCTCTGGCCTGGTAAAGAGGCCCGCTTTGTTCGATTGTAATGCCTAAGGGAGTGAGTGGGGTTCTAACATTGGGCCCAGTATCAGTTCATGTATAGCTGTCAGGTAATGGTTGCTGCAGTAAAAATAATCAAAATGGGACCATGTGAAGCAATCCATAAGAGAATGGGAGCAAAAGGATATATTTATATCTATAAAAGTAGAAGAATCTGTATCTAACCATTCATTAGTAGAGAGTCCAGTGTTAGGGTGTCCCAAGTAAAAGGGGGTTAGGAGATCAACAAGATTCTTAGCCTTATGTGAGATGACAGTCATGGTGTAAGGATAACGAAGGTTGAAATCTCCAAATATGACAACTGGAATGGGGAGCTGCTTGGAAAGGTATACTAAGTAAGCCTTAGTGAACACTCTATTGGGAGCCAAGTAGATCGAACAGACAGTGAAATTGGTGGACAGATAAAGTCAAGTTCAAGGATGAACAGGAGAATAGAGGACAGACGTATGAGAATTCCGGCGCCTCCCTTATCATTGTCACGTGATCTATAGATGTTAGCGGCAAATTTGTATTCCGACGATTGAAAGAAGGCTCCATTGATATAGGCAAAATTTCTGCAAGCATAAACACTTTTGGTGTACATATATTTTTTATTAGTTGAACAAGTTCTTTAAAATTTAAATAGTAGCCATGTCAATTCCATTGAAGTAAGGTGGCCATGCCATGTTTCTAGGAGTACTATTGTCGCCATGTGGCTAGCAGCAATGTCGGAAGAGGAATTGGGTGGGGTGGAGAGGCTGAGTTGTTGGTCCTGACAGGAGGAGCAATAAACCCTGGTGGTACGCAACAGTCATACAACTGGTTTCAGGGGGGGGGAGGAGTCTTCTGTGATATTTGGTGGTGACTTTTCCATAAATACAAAGTTGAGTTGTTTGACTAATTACGTTATTATGTGGATGTATTTGGGTAGGGAGCAGCAGTATCTACTCAAAGTGAGTTTAGATTCCGAAATAGAGAGCAAGTTCACCAACAAAAAAGTGACTGGCGATGGTGAACATTGAAATTACCTAACATGATCATTTCAGAGAAACAAGAATAAGAGAGAATGTGATCTTGTGAAGGTGCTAGAGTTGTGAGGTTCGAATCCAACACAGATACTGTAGGTTAACAGGGAAAGGGATCTTTGGGGGAATTGAAGGGATGCGTCCAGGATTCCCTGAGGTACTGTGAGTACAAAAGTCTAGTGCTGGAGGCTTTGTTCAATGGCCATTCAGGTGGGACAAACTTAGTTAGGTTTGGTGACCTCTGAGTTCCCCTTTCATGATGCCAACTCGCACCAATTTTTGGAGTATTTGCATTTGAAAGGTTTTATTTTACCTATCGGGAGGTGGACTTTGGATAGGGGAGATCGTCACATCAAGCTTTGTAGTAGGGTTTAAAATATTGGAAAATGGATTTGAAACTGGGAGTTTTGAGACAGGAAAAACATTTGAAAATTTTTCTAGAAGAGACATTTGTAGCCAAAGTAAGCTTATTAGTGCATTGCATTTAAAAATGAAAGGTTGGCACAAGAGCAAAAGCAATTTATTCTTGCTGTTATATTAGATAGTTCATAAGTAGCAATTCATTACTGAGATATCAAATTTGCAACATTTCGAATATATTCAACATTTGTTTTCAAAGAATTTTAAATCAATTATAAGCAAGCAATTAGCAGTTACTGATAATGCATCAAATATAATCCGTTTGTTTGAAAAATTAAAATTCAGTGAGGAAGAACTTAAGGAACTAACCTGTCAATGTGATAAAGATTTTGTTGAATGTCAAAATGATGTAAGTACTAGTTGATTGATATTCAGATTTTCAGTATGACCATGATAAAAGTATAGAAAGATTGTTCCTATGAATGCATTCCTATTAATTGCATTTAGTGAGATGGAGTTTTCACTTTATAATAATCCTGCAGCAAATCTTATAAACAAGGTGAAACAAATAGAAAAAGTAACTTATACCTAAAAATTAAGGGATTTTAAAGCACCAAGCTGGAATAGTGAGGTACACCTGAAGTTTCTCTCCCCACCATTCAAGGGGAGAAAACTCAACCCCTTAAAGTATTATTAAAATATCCTACCTTACTGCCAAGAAAATTCGAGCAGAGGACTAGACTGCTTGAAAATTTTAGAGAAGGGAAGTATCTAATTAATGAATTAGAAAATAAAGATTTTATTTAGTCAATGACAAAAATTCTTTGAAAGAAAGGAAAAAGGAAAGAATGTGTTAACCAAGAACAAAATATTTTTCTGCCATCTATGCTGACCCATAGTTGAGAATCTTCCTGGGAACTGAAGATCTTATTTTAAAAGATAAAAAGAAATAGGATGGGCATAAAATGAATATCACTATTGAATGGGAATCTGGTCAGAGTCAGATAGTTCATCAGTTTCATGTATTTTTTCTTGTGGTATCTTGTCAAGTGAAGAAGCCAATATTGATAGGCACTTGTTCAATTTGAGAACACAAAAAAACTTGAAAAATTAAGTCAATAAAATGCCCTTGAACCAAAAAATACTCTTTAAAAATATAACCTACATTTATATTAGACATTGCATGTCAACGAAAATTGAAAAGAAATAAATGTTAATAGCTCCCGAGGCAATCCCATATTATCCTAAAATTACTAAGATGCTGCTTACACAGTTACAGCTTTGGCTCCCACTCTATTGAGTCTCGAGCACTTAGTTTTTGAGTAAAAAATAATGAAAATTAATCCAAGGGCATCAATAAAGACGTATTGCTTTGGAAGCGGTTTTATTTTTAAGAAAATTATATTACATATGTTCATATAGTTACAAGAGAAATTATTTTAAAAGTCGGTGAAAAAATTAAATTAAATGAATTTAATTTTTTGAAAAATTTCTACAAAATATTTTCAAATTTTATTTGTAAGTCAAAATAAAGATGTCACTAACAAGCAATCTTTTTATATCATGAAATTTTATAACTTAGAGAATTAACTGTGTGTGTGCATGGAAATGAAATTATAATTAAGAGCTGGAGTGTGAGGTAGCAGAAAAATTTACAAGCTCTGCAGCTCTGATTTTTTCTACTATTTCTTTTTCTGATCCATTTTGCGATACCGTTTTTAAATGATTAGTATCTGCACACATATTGCTATTTCAACATTTAATGTAAATTTTCGTTTTTCTTTGCTTCATATCCTTGACATTCTACCTTTTTCATTTTATTTTTTTCTTCCCATTTCAGAAATTGCTTCTGAAGGTCTTAAGAATAGAGTTTTTGAAGTCTCTTTAGCTGATCTTCAGAATGAAAGTGATGCTGAAAGAAGTTATAAGAAATTCCGTCTTATTGCTGAAGAAGTATCCGGTAAAAATGTTCTATGTAATTTCCATGGGTTTAATCTTACCACTGATAAATTGAGATCCATGGTTAAAAAATGGCAGGTATGATTTTATATATATATATATATATATATATATATATATATATATATATATTATATATATATATATATATATATATATATATATATATATATATATATATATATATATATATATATATATATATACTCACTCACTCACTCACTTCACTCTTCATTTACATTGTCACCCCGCCCCTCCAAAAATTTCCAAATATCAAATTCAAATGTGGCATCAATTGAAAATGAAAAACGTCCTTGAAATTATATTATATATATATATATATATAATATAATATATATATATATATATATAGATTATATATATATATTATATATATAAATTGCATGAGCAGGGGAGTGTGGAAGAACACTTCGAAAATCTTGCACAATATTAACAGTAATGGAGATGAGGTGATAGGGAATGTGTGTGGGTTTGATGGTGCAAGAAGAATAGGTATTTTGGGGGATGAGGTTATTAGTAAGGAGGTAAAATGGTTTAGAATGAGAAAGGTTGAGAATGGTTAAACTGTGCCAGGTAGATGAAATTACTGGTGAATTGATCAAGAACAAAACGGAGGCGAGATGGTAATTGTGTAATAAGCGTTTATGGAGGGTATATAGTTCCAAGGATTGGAGGAGAGCGGTAATTAGTACCTTGTATAAGGGTAAGGAAGAAAAGGGGAACTGTTAGAATATAGGGAATAAGTTTATTGAGTCTTGTAGGGAAGGTATATGCTGGTATTTTGGTCGAAGAGTGCGTCGAGTGACTGAAGGACTGATTGGTGCAGAACAAGGTGCGTTTAGGAGTGGTAGGGATGTGTGATCAATCTTTACATTGAAACAAAATGATGGAGAAGAATAAATTGTATTAGGTTTTATGGATTTTGCAACAGGCGTATGATTAGAGTTAATAAGGAAGCTTTGATGGCATGGTGTTAGTTGGATATATTGTGTTGGTTGAGGCTTCTGAATGGGAATAAAAAGTATGTATGACGCATAGTGTGAAGCGTGTGTAAGCAATAAAAATGTGTCAATTGGTGATTGGTTTAGGACTAATGCGGAGTGAGACAGGTTGTGTATGTCTCCTTGGTTATTCAATTTGTATTAGGATGTGTTATGAAGAATTAGAGGCGGGATGGCAGGGGATGGCGTTAGAATGATTGAGATGAGTGGAGGGTGCCCTACCTATTATATGCGGATTGATTTTCGTTCTGTGTGGCGAATCTGAAGAGAGTTGAGAGGATTTGGTAGAGAGATTGGCAGGGTGTGTAAAAGGAGGCGCTTAAAAGTTAACGTGGATATAAGAGTTAAGGTTATGGTTGTGAGTTGAGGACAGTCCTCAGTGTTGAAGTTATGTTAGATGGTGCAGCAGCTGGGCAAGTGTCTGAAAGTTTAAATATTTAGCGTATTAGTGGTTGGATGAGAAGGAACGGATGACGCAAAGTGTAGTAGGAAAGTTGGTGAATTTGCAGGAAGGTGGCTGGTGCAAGTTAAATCGTTTGTGAAGTAAAGGACTAAGTTTGAGTGTGCTAGGTTATACATCAGGGTAAGTTGTTACCTGTGTTATTGATTTTTTTTTTTTTTCTATAGTAGTGAGACTATGGTCTGGAATAAGAAGTATAGCTCTAAAGTTCAATGTGTTCAGATGGACAATCTTACGGGAGTGCTAGGTGTGAGAAGAATGATTAAATGAGGAATGAACGTATTAAGAGAGTTGTGTGGTGTGAAGAAGGGGGTAATGAGAAATAAATGAAAAGTATGTTGAGATGGTTTGGTTCATATGCGAAGGAATGATAGTCGTTTGGTTAAGCGGATGTAGTAGTGGCGAGCGGTTTGAAGCCAACATCCTGGGAGACGCGAAGAAAAAGTGATTGAGTCTGATGAAACGAATTGTTGCCTGGAGGAGAGAAATGTTGAGTTTGGCAGAGGCAAGAATTAAAGCTGCATAATAGGAGTGAATGGCTGGGGTTTTGTGAGGGGGCCATGGTTGTGGCCCACCTGGCCAAGGGATGAACCCTTACATTGACGATTTTACCATAGCTGAGGGTCTGTTCGCGGGTCCTTGATGAGCTCGTAGGTGGATTTTCTTCTGTGGACGAGTTCTCACTAATTTAAATGGTACAGAAGGGGGCGGTAAGGCTGGCTTTCCTTTCGACTTTTGTCATATCTTCTACTGCTTTTCTTTTCCATGCATTGACACGCACCCTACCCCCAGTCTTGGGAAAAGAGGAAGATAAGAAAGGAAAAGAAGAATATATATATATATATTTTATATATATATATATATATATATATTATATTTATATATATATATATATATATATATATATATATATATAAATATATACTATTAGGGATGTACCAGAACCAGAATTTTTGGTTCTGGCCGGAACCTTGGAAAAGTTCCGGCCGGAACCAGAACTTTTCGACTTCAGTCACACCTTACATATTCTACTTAAAACTTGTCTGATTAACAGTGGAATCTCTCTAGAAGTATCTGGCATCTTGTCATATCCATACTGTGGTCTCTTAGTTCTGTAAGCAAAAATTTGGATAAGCGGTTCAATAAATTTATTAAATAAAAAAGGAATATATTATAGCTGCGTTTCCAGAGGCCCGTGTGCAAAATCGACTCGGAAATGCTTCGAATTGAAAAATATTACATTAACCAATCAGAGAACAGGAAATTTGAGTACCTGGAAACGGCCGAGCTCGCCCGTCGGATCAGCTGGCAATTGTAAGCAATACTCTTATACTTATATGTATCTATTTTATGAAATACAATATATTAGTATCCTTAATATAAAAGTTAACTGAAATATTAAAAAATTTTGCCAAGCCATTTTTGACATGTTTTATAAAAAGATTTGTTTGTAAACAAAGTATGCTTCCGCGCAGCCCGCCCGTTTATTAATTCCCGAAATCGAGGATTTAACAACGGGCACCTGACTGTGACGTAGAAGTGCGCAAATGGGCTCTGCAAACGATGCATGTGCGCCTGTGTGCCCGTCCGGGCTTCTGGAAACGCAGCTAATATAAAGTTCTGCGGGTCTTCAATGCTTTAAAAAGCTTTGAGAATAAGAGATGACGTTTAACTCCACAACATGGGAGAGCAACTTATTTTCCTACACCACAACATTTCAAAACTCAAATAAGTCCATTTTAAGTAAGAAAATTATGGAATCTTGTTTTAAAAATTTTAAAATTTTTTGCTTAAACAGTTTAGTTAATATTTTGTTTTGTAGTATTTTCTATTTTAAAGTTAATTTCTTTTAATAATAATAATAATAATAGTGACAGTACCCTGTACAAATTTTATTTATCCCCAGGTCTAGATTCTAGAGCAGGATGGGCACAAAAAAGATCAAATATTTAAATCAACTGATTTTTTTACGTATTTTTTTTTTTATTTATTAAAAAATCAATTTTTTTTATTTTATTTTTTAGGCCACTTTTTTATCTAAATTAATAATTAATCCTAGCTATTACCTAATTAATGATAAGTATATTTCATCTACATAATAAGTAAATTCATCAATGTTGTTTCAAGTCATTTTTAATAAAGAAATAAATAAAATTAGAGTACTCAGATATACAGTATATAAAAAAAAAACTATATATATATATATATATATATATATATATATATATATATATATATATATATATATATATATATATATATATATATATATATATATATAATATATATATAATTTAAAAATTATATTTACTAAACTTATTATTAATTAGGTAATAATTAGGATTATTAACTAATTTTATAAATAATAATTAAAAAAGCAATTTGTGTCTAAAAAAAAATAAAAAAGAAAATCCCCAAACCCCGTTCTAAGCAGTTATTAAACTTACCGGTTCGAGTCGTGAAAAATATTTGTTTCATATTTAAAGTTTTCGAAAGTATAGAGTCTAGGTCATTTTATGATATTTGTTTCACATATATCAATTTTCTATTATTATTTTTATACATAATCATAACCGAATAAATGACAAATCAATTACTGAACTTTTATTAAGAAAGACATTTGAAAAAGTAGGAAAGTTCCGCGTTAGTTCAGCCGGAACTGGAACTTCCAAAAAATCAAAGTTCCGGTATATCCTAATTTCATATTATATAATATATATAATATAGTATATATATATATATATATATATATATATATATATATATATATATATATTATATATATATATATATATATATATATTTTAATTTATTTATTTATATTTAATTTATTTAATTTATTTCATTATTTATTAATTATTATTATTATATTATTATATATTATTATTATTATATTATTATTATTATTATTATTATTATTATTATTATTGATTATTATATATTAATTATTATTATTATTATTATTATCCAGACATGTATTGAAGCTAACACAGATGTTTAAATACTACTGATGGATATCTTTGAGAGTTTTTTGCCATCGGATTATACAGAAAAGCAATTCTCTT
>JABUQX010094520.1:10000-17120 GCA_015478945.1 Trachelipus rathkii | reverse complement strand
TAATGGCTATTAATGTTCTTTCTTAACATTTTCGTAATATAGATTCACCTCAGTGGTTAGTTATTTAGTATTTTCAATGTATGGTTGGCATGGGCAACCCTATTTCCGAATTCTTCTTGCTTCTCGGATTTATTACTTTAATGTCCTTTAGAAAGCTTATTTTCAATTTTACTCTGTCTTAGAATAATTGAATGAATTGATTTTTTTTTTAAAAAAACCCTTTGTTGCTATTATATGGAATCCTATTTTATATTTTTATTTAAAAAAAACACATAAAACCACAAATTTTTTTTAAAACTTACGTTATACACAAACACACACACACCACACACACACCACACTTATGTATTATATATAAATATAATATATTTATACAAACATTTTCGCGAAGCACATATGTATTAGTATAGTATATATACTTCTTTCGTGATCTTTTCTATGTAAACACATAGTATAAGACTAATTTTTGAAAAGTTTATATGTAACTCTAACCATTCTCTTCCTTTCAGACTTATACTAGAGAGCAATTTCATAATATATATATGAAATATTAATTAAAAAACTCTTCCGCGAAAAAAAAAAAAAAAAATAAATGTCTTCTATGTTGTTATTCATTTAATATCTCGAGGAAGTTATAATGGTGTATTATTTCCTAGTAAAAGAATATATTTCTTTATGTTAGAATCATCGATCAATTATATATTGTATGTTGAACAACTCCTCACACTAGGTTATACTACCTTTTCCTGCTCGCCCTACTATACCAAACTCCACATTTTACTCTCCGATATCAAAACATTTTTCGATTTGTTATTATTTTCATTACCGACTCAGATTCACATCATTTATTTTTAAGCTTCTCGGTGATATTGTCTTCGCCAGTTTACCTACGTCGGATGTATTCGCCCAACAACACTCGCCGCATCAATACATCCGCCTAACTTAAGCCATAAGCCGGCACTACCATTTCAATCCTTATTCTCACAAGACCCAAACCATTCATCACTCATACAGACTTCATTTATTCATCTCATTTTACCCCGTACTTCACACCAAACAAAACTCAATCTAATAACGTTCATATTCTACATATTTATCAATTGCATTCTCCTAACCCTAAGTAGCACACCCCTAGACTTGTTCCATCTTGAACACATTGAACTTTAATCTATACTTCTTATTCCAGACCATAGATCTCACTACTATACAATTAACACAGGCACAACCATACCCTCATGTAGACCCTAGCACACTCAAGACTTAGTCCCTTTACATTCACCAACGATTTAATTGCACCAGATCTGGAGAACCTTCCTACACCACAACTTTCCAACTACACTCTGCATCATCCGTTCCCTTCTCATCCAACATATATCCATAATATTTAAAACTCAGGACACTTGTTCCAGCTGACCTCACTATTCTAACTAAACTTCACACTGTAGGACTGTACCTCACTCACAACCATTACCTTACTTCTTATCCACGTTTTTACTTTCTCAAGCCTCCTGCCCAAATCTCTTACTACCAGATCCTCCTTCAAAACTCTCGTTCAATTCGCCACACAAAACCAAATCATCCGCATTAATAGGTGAGGCACCCTCCACTCGATCTCCAGTTCTCCTCATTCTAACATTCCTGCCTCCATACTCGAATTCTTCATAACATCATATACAACATTGAATAACCAACGGAAGACATATTAAACCCTGTCTCACTTCCGCTATTAATCCTAAACCAAGCACCATTGACACCATTTTATTCTTACCACACGCCTCGCATCTTCTTATTCATACTTTTTGTTCCATCCAGAAGCCTTATCACCAACACCATATATCACTAAAACACCTACCATAGAGCTTCCCTATTACCCTATCATACGCCTGTGCAAATCCATAAACCTAAATACCATTTATTCTTTTTTCTCCCTCATTTTCTCAATCATTTTCTTCTATGTGAAGTTCTGATCCACACATCCTCTACCACTCCTAACGCAACCTTGTTCTTTCATCACAATAGTTCATCAGTCACTCATAGCACTATTTTGACCCAAATACCAGCATATACCTTCCCTACAAACTCACTCAATAAACTTATTCCCCTTATAATTTCTACATGTATCCTTATCTCCCTTACCTCGTATAATAAACGTAACCTAATTAGTGCTCTCCTACCAAATCCCTCTGGACTATACCTCAATAAACGCTTTATTACACAACTTCCAAATCCATTCACTCACATCTCGCATTCCGTTCTGATCATTTACACCAGTAATTCATCTTATACTTCTGCAGATTAACCTTTCTTTCAAACTTCTCGTAATTCTACCATTACCTCCTCCTGGCTAATAATAGCTCATCCCAAAATACCTATTCCTTTCTTGCACCATCAAACTCACACACATTTCACTATCACTCTTCATTATTCTTCAATGTTTTGCATATTTTCGAAGTGTTCTTTTCCCACTCCCACTCCACATTCTCATTATTCATCAGTTACAAAAGCGACCATTCCATATTTACATTTCATTCCTAAGCAGGTTCCTCTTTATCTCATTCTTAACCTTTCGCGCTTCTTCCAGAAGAGCTTCCTATTCCTTGTAAGTCCCCATTCATCCTCCTTCCCAACTGTTCATTTACCTCTTCTTTTTCTCCTATGTATGCACCTTTTAGTATTTCTTTTTTCCTCGCTATATAATTCCAAAGTCTTTCTTTTGAGACTACATCATTTGCTTTTAGTACATTTCAACCACGCATCTTTTTTTACTTTTAACGCTTCCTTCACCTCTTCATTCCACCATCACTGTTAACATTTCTATACTTCTCTACCTTAGCAATCCACCATATTTCTCTTGCTAACTACTAACAACTTTCTTCTTCATTTGCCACCCAGATTTGTTCAGTATCAAACTGTTCACATCAACGAATTTACTTGCGAGCGCTCTTTCATATTATCCTTATTGTCCTTGTTCACCTAAACTTCTCCTTCTTTAATGTTACCTACTTCCTTCCGTAATCAACCTTCCTCTCTCATTTCCAAGCCTCCCACTAACTTAATTTTACATAGACAACATAATGAATCCGATAAATCCCATTCCTAAACCCCTCACTGATTTAAACATCCAACACATACTTCAACACCTCCTTCTACCAACACAAAATCAATTCCATACTTTTCAACTTCGATCTATCTCTACCTACACAACTCTAGTATAACTTATGGATCTCTTGTGTTTAAAGAAAGTTAGATATTTACACATCATACTCTCATCTCTTCACAGTAAATCAATCACCTCCTATACCATTCTTTCATTTTCTCACGACACCCAAAACCACCTGTTATTAAATCCCTTCTTCGATCATCTATCCAACCATCAGTCTCCCAGCACTAATCAATCTGAAGAGCTCCTACTCACCCCATCCAGAAATCCAGAATTACCTCAAAAAATCGTACTCTCTCCAACGTTTCCCTCAGATGGAACAATATAATATAATACAATATAGTATAATATAATACATAACAATATGTCCACGCAAATCTTAAATTTAACCATTATAGAATTCTAGGACTCACACTACACAAAAATCATACCATATTCAATATATATATATATTATAGGTATATACTATAATATAATAATAATAATAAGTAATTATATAATAATATTTTATAATAGTATATAGTAATAATATATATATGATATATATAATATTATTATTTATATAATTATATAATATTAAATATATATATATATTATATATATATATATAGTATAATTATTATATATATGTATAATATATATATTAGTATATATATATAATTAGTAAAATTATATATATATATTAAAATAATATATATATATTATTAAATATATATATATATATATTATATAGTGATATTTCTTCTTTCCTCTTTTCTTTATTCTACCTATCTGCCCCTATAACTGTGACCAAATGTGGTCATAATATGGATGGCGTGTCATGATAATGGAAAAGAAAAGCAGTATTGAAGAAATTTGACAAAAGTCATGGTAATGGGAAAAGCCGACTATAGGCTATCATATATACCGTCTCCTTACTGTACCATACCAATCGTGCAGAGAATTCATCTATTACCAAGTTATCAGAAAGATCCAATCCCACCACCATTAGATGATATTTACATAGAACCTCTTCGACACTCTGGAACCCTCACTATGTATAAAATACGGTGCATGATAGTGGTTCATCCCTTAAGTGGCCCGCGATGTAAAGGCCACCAACCACTCTGCACTCACCTCCCTCACAAACATTACCCGCCTATCACATTTCCTATTATGACACCTTATTTTCGCCTACTTTGACTCCAACATAACTCACATTTCTCTCCGTCAGACATTCGTTTTCAATCCTGAACTCAATCCACTTTCTCTTCGGTCTCCTCAGCCGGTCGTTGTTTTTCATCCTCAACTCAGTATACGCCACTATATCATCTGTCTAACATACCTGATAAACTATCATTTATATCCTTTTACCACATGACCAAACGCATCATCTACATAAATACCTTTAACTCCATTTATTATACTCTCACTTTTATAACCCATTCTCTTCACACCACGACAACTCTCTATATTTCATTCCCTCATTTTTTATCAATTCTTTTCTCTACACTTAGCATGCCCCCCCCCTGTAAGATTGTTCACATCTGAACATATTGAACTTTATATCTATACTTCTATTCTAGTATTACCTAGACACATAGTCTCACTACTATACAAAAACACATGGATGAACAACAAACGCCTCATGTAAGACCCTTAGCGACACTCAAGACTTAAGTATCCACTTATGTACATTCACCTAAACGATTTTAAATCCCTGTCAACTCTAAGCATAACCTTTTCCTGCCACCTTACAACCTCTTACCTACTACCACCTAATCCTTGAATCATAATCCCGTATTTACCTCTTCATCATCTCCAACAGCATACTACTCCCACTTCAACAATACTCTAACACTCACAAGACACATATCGACTTCAGAGCATTCTAAAAGCTCACACACTCTAACATTATAAAAATTCCATGTGTTTTGGAACAATAACTTACCACCACCCATCCGATAATGACACCGGTATAATCCGGGTCTTTTAAATTCCCCACTATCATTCCTATGGCATATTTGGCATTATATTCCTCTCTAGTAAGGGTGAGTATAGTTGGTCTCGGTTGAAGTTGTTGCGAAAGCAAATAATCAGCTTCTATTGAAGCGCCAATAGTCCACTCATAAGGTATATACTTACAAACTTCTTTGATGGTTTTGAGGTGTACTTCATTTTGTAAGCACATCCTACATCCTAGGCTGTAACATATTGATCGTTAGAAAATTAATTATTAAAATATTTTGAGAAAAATTGAATAAAATTAAAAATTATTGTTTATTCTTTTTTACACAAAAAAATATTAATCATTTCTAAAAATTAATAGCATGGAGAAATTTAGAACCAAAGTTGCCAAGTCGGAAATAAAAAGTTCTGACTGTGACTCCGACTTCTGATCATCAAATTTGAAATGTCGAACTCAATCTCCAACTCAGAATTCTGATTCGACTCTTCAAATTTCAAACCTTAGACTTCGAGTCCGATAATCAAATTTTCATAGGTCCAGTTAACAACTATCCAAATTCAGACCTTTGACAATTGATTTCTAAGTTCTCGTATTTTAAATGAAGAATAATTCGGAAAATACAAAAAAAATTATGAAAGAGTAATTCCTTTAACACAATTAATAAACTCTTTGGTGTACGTTCTCTTTCTTGAATTATATATATATATATATATATATATATATATATATATATATAATATATATATATATATATATATATATTAATATATATATATATATATATATATATATTATATATATATATATTACAGCTTATCACCACCGCTCACGGGCAAAAGCCCTTTCAAGGAGGTGTTACACTCAACAAATTTCACTAACGCAAATACCAGCATGAGCACATACGCGGGCTTTAAAGTGAGGGAGATTTAAATTGAGTAGAAACACAGAAGACATGAAGAAATTCCACAGAACAGAGGTGCCGAAAGAAGGAGGCGCCGCAGCCGAAACAGTCTGGAGCTTGCTAACATCAAACACAAAACTCATGGTGCCGGACACAGCACCCTTTGCACGAGGCGTCTTAAAGGAGGCGCACGCGAGTGTTAAAGTTCCCCGAGCAGCCTCCGCTACGTACCTATACAAAAAGAGATAGAGCACCAGACATCCGCGCCGCCAAAGATAGAGGGTCAAGTGAACTAGAAAATACAGGACAGTTTATAAGTCTATGTAAGCAGTTTACTAAACCTCAAATTTCATTTGAACCTCGAGCCCCCCCAGATATGAGAGCAAGTACTCCATACAAGGGCGGATGAGACCCTTGTACTGGAGTAACTGTGAAGAGGAAAAAAAAGTCTCGCAGTCTAAACAGAACTCCCAGTTTCTTTGAGGCCGCCCTAGCAACCATTGTGATGTGAGGTTTCCAAGACATTTTTTTGTTTATGTTAAGGCCAAGGATGTTTATATTGTCAACAGGAGAGACGAGAGAACCGTCGAAAGAGATAGGAAAGTTAGAAGGTGTCTTAGAGAGGGAGATTTGTAGAAGTTGGGCTTTTAAAGAATTAAATTTCACAAGGTTGAGACGACCCCACCCGGAAATTCTATCCAGATCAGCGAGAATAGAATCGGAAGAAAAGAGGGAGCAGAATTGAAATGAGTTGAAGAATGAAGGGTCGAGTCATCGGCATATGAGTGGATAGAGTTAGATGTGCAGGTGAGAAGATCATTAATGAAAAGCAGGAATAAAGTAGGAGATAATACAGAACCCTGAGAAACACCACTATTGACAGAAAAAGAAGAAGAAGAAGTCGCCCCATCAACAACAGCCGATATTGAGCTATTTGAAAGAAAGCTAGACATAAGTAAGCAAAGAGAAGAGGGAAACCATGCCATACCCGGTCAAATGCTTTGGATATGTCAAGCGCCACCACGCAAGTCTCCCCATAGTTTTGGATATGTCAAGCGCCACCACGCAAGTCTCCCCTAATTCCTAAGGGCGAAAAACCATAAATCTGTTA
>JABUQX010094519.1:0-22696 GCA_015478945.1 Trachelipus rathkii | reverse complement strand
ATGAAAAGGGCCAGATAATTATAATAATAATAATAATAATAATAATAAACGCGGTGATAATTAATGAAAGTGGCTAGGATTATCTAAACCCAAGTGAAGAAAATATTTTTTTAACTAGTGTTAAGAAAGAAAGGAAGTCTTGTGGTTATTTTTAATAATTCTGAAAGCCTATTCTTGTAACGTGAAGAAATTTTCTGTTTATAAACGAAAATAGAAAGTCGTTACGCAAAAAAAAAAAAATCACCGCGCATTTCAAAAAGAAACAAAAAAAAAAAAAAAAAAAAATTAAAAAAAAAAGAAAAAAAAAAAAAGATCGTCAACAACTCAAATACAAGAAAGCTTCGACCTGCTATTATATGGGGGATGGGTAGAGGAAAAACTCCCCAACATGGAGATCATCCAAAAGCACGTAAGCAAAAGCTTTCTCTAAAAATGTGAAACTCAAGAAGAGAAAAGTCAAATTCTCAAGTTTATGACTCACTATCCAAACGATTTTTCCTGTTACCCGACGCGGTAGGCTAAACTATGAAATTTGGATGGTAACAAGCGAGTCTACAAAAAAAAAAAAAAAAAAAAAAAAAAAAATAAGGCCTCTACGATGAATTTGAGGGCTAAATAAACTTGGGAAGAAGTACAAAAATACCCCAAAAGAAAAATTGAATGGCTGCTAAAGACCGCCACTGCTCATGAGGACGATCGGAGAAGTCTCTAAATGCTCCCATATGGTTTTGTTTTTTTTTTAACGAAAGTAGTTTTGTAAAAGTGCAAATTTACTTATAATTATTTGGTTTTATAAAAAAGTAATTAAAATATATTATAACTCGTCGGCAGAATGATGTTATAGAATAATGGAAAATTCAGAATAGATTTCTTTTGTCATATCATAATATTAAGAATCCTGTTATATTTAAAATAAGATGTGGGTTCCCCCCCTTGTTCTTACTCTTAATCCCCCCAAAAAAATATGGGAGTAAAGAAGGTTGAACTGAGTAAATCAAAACTTTAAAGAAAGACAGTTTCACGAGGATTAATTGCTCCTTGCCAATTGAAATAAAAATTTCCTTTTGTAGGAAAGAAAGTTGTATTATATTATTGAAGGTATATACTGTGTTTAGAGAAATGATCTCACAAGAACGAGAATGTGCAAATAGATGGTTATATTAGAATACTCCGAAGATGAGAAGATAATGTGTTGGTACAAAGCTGAAATTATAATAAGAAGAAGACGCGTATGTGAGATCCAGACCGGACGTTTAAATTGATAACGGAGGCGTTGTATTAATTGAAAACACCATAATATAAATATAAGTGGCGTATGTAGGCATGAAGGAAAGAGGATAAAACTAGTGGGTAAGCAATTGGTATTTATAGTGAAGAATAAATAGGAAATTTGATTATTTTAAAATTTTCTGATTTGAATGTTTTGTAGGAAGATAAAATACTGGTAATTTTGGTAGAAGAGTGCAGTGTCTGGAGTGAGCGTTGCACTGGGGCTGGTTGTGTATGTGAATAAACTGACCGTTATATGATATAAGAAAGATGTATCCTACAATGGTGTTAGGCAGTGAATTTTTAGAAGGTTAATAGAGTTGTTGTAGAATAGAGAGGAATTTATGGTCTCTGTAAGGATCAGTGTCGCTAGTTCGGAGTCTTTAATGCATCGAGGTATATAAAATGTTGCAATAGACGAGAAACTTCAGCATAAGTGAGACAAAATAGTGATTTAAAAAAATTATTGTATTTGTATTATTGTATTAATTTAATTATAGGCTTAATTAAGTCTGATGTAAAAAAATTTAATAAAATTATTATAATTAGTAATTACGCGCTTATTTTATGTGTTATTAAAAAAGATCTATCGTGTGTTAAAAATTATTTTATGTAAATGTTGTGATAATAAAGTTGGATACCTCGAGTTGGTTATATTATTCTTCGAATCTTCACGATAACTAAAGTTTATGTTGTATAAAATTTTATCTCAAATCATCGATTACCATTAAAGTGGGGGAGGAGCCATATTTATGAACTCCTTATGACTCTGACGTCATCGCGAATGGGTATGCATAAGGCACATCTGACGTCAACTTTAAAAGTTGGTCTCCAAAAATGAAATAAATTCTACGGAATGTTTCTGTCCCCGACCTATTAACATTTGTTTAAAAAAAAAAAAAAAAAAAAAAAATAAAAGATAGGTATATTTTATTTACGAATTAAAAGCTTTACTGAGTGTTCATAAGGTGTGAGACTAAGACTCTTGGCGGATATTGCTGGCCCAGTGTATTGATTGTAGTGAAAGTATAGTACTATATATTAAATATGCTGTATGTGTTTAATCTGGTTGTGTTAAATTAATAATAGAAGCTTGTCATAACATACTTTAGGGAAGGTGCAAAAAGCAGTTTTATGTGTATTTATATGGCAAGTGAAGAATAAAGCTCAGAAAGCTGAGTCGCTCTAAGAGTGATAATGAGAGATGTAATTGGTGATATCTGAATAAAGTGCATATGTTTAGTCCGTTGATTTTTTTAGTATTATTTAAATTATAGTGGTATTAGTAAAATCGATGTTAAGTAGCGCGACTCAATAATGAGTTTCATGTTCTTCTTTCTCCTGACGGCTCTCACTAGTCAGATATTCTGATCGCTCAAACTGATGAGTGAAGAAGTGATATGATTGGAGTTGTTATCGTGACAAACGAAATCAGATCCTCACGCACATTAACGAGAAGCTGCCCAGGCTTGTCCCCTGGCACGCTAAAGTGAGCTGTTCATTTTTGGTAAAAATTAAAGGATGTTAGATTATTATTAATGTTCCTTTATGAATAGATGGTATCATATATTGTAAGTGTCAGGTGTGTAATAGTTTGTATGGCTTGAGATATAAATCTTTATATTATACACTTGCGTAAAATCTAGAATTTAGTGGACACCGGAATGTAAAGGTGCCTTAAAAATTAAATATAACCTTTTTAAAGTAGTTTTAGAAATTCTATTGTAGAGCATTTGCTTTCAGAATGGCAAAGGCTAAAGTGTGGAAGACTATAAGGCTATGTTAGTGTGAAAAATTGTCAATGACAAAATCCTTATTTTATTATTACAAATTAAAAATTGCTCTCTATTATGAGCTGTGAAAAACAACAATATAAAAAAGAATATTCAATAAAGAAATAACTCTCAAACATCTAATTAAATACGCACCTTCCATCTTATTAATATGTGTACCGAGGGGTGAGTGATTTGATTCTATGTTTAATTAATTAATGAACTCATCTACTCCGTCACATATATTAATAATATATAGTATTTATTATATATACTATATATATTAATATAGTAGTATATATATATATATGATTATATATATATATACTATATATATATATATATAATTATATACTATATATATAGATATATTATATATATAATATTAGTGAGGTTACTATGTGGTGTATCCGCAAAATTAACAATTTTATTACATTCACATCCACACTTTTAAAATACGGGTGTTGCGGATGTATTAAAAAATGTAAATTATACCATTAATTTGTCTGATGTTTCTTTTGTTTGAAAAATCAGTTGTTCAGCAAATGAAATCTAATATTTCAGAGAATGAATTGAATGAATTTTCAAACTACAAATCATTATGATAGAATTGATAACAAATCTAGAAGAATGAATAAGCGAATAACTGAGATAGTGATGTATGATCTACATATGTCTTAAATGTAGATGCATTCATAATTTGAAGAGTGATTGGCATGAATCGTAACTATTTATGACGATGTGGAAGATTTGGGTGCATGAGAATTAATGGCAGAAGTCGTTTCGCAATATAAGCTGAGACAAAGCAATGTTTACTCGCCCCTGATATACAGTGTAATATACATGTGTGTGTGTGTGTGTGTGTGTGTCTGTGTGTGTGTGTGCGTGTGTGTGTGTGTGTGTGTGTGTTTGTGTGTTTACGTGGATGTGGGTGTGCATGTGTATTTTTAATAAAATTAAAACAATGTATAAATCAGGGCCCTCTTAACCGCTAGGCAAACTAGGCAAATGCCTAGGCGGAAGAATAGATGGCGGCCCTAGGTGGTAGCAACGCTGGCTAAGACAACGACAGCAAAAATGAAAAATAAAGAATTATATAATTTATATATTATATATATATAGTATATATAATATATATAGATATATATATATAACTTTATATACTATACTATTAATATATTATATATATATATATATAATATATATTATATAGTATATATTATATATATATATATATAGTATATAATATAGTATATATATATATATATTATAAGTATATAGTATATATATATACTATATAGTATATATATATTGATGAGTATAATATATATAATATATATCAAGTAATGATATATATGATTATATATATTATATATATATTATATATAATATATATTATAAATATATTATTATATATTATATGATTATATATAATATATATATAATATATATATATATTGAAATATATTATATATAATTTTTAACATATGCTTTAAGTGAATTTTTTTTTTTTCCTAGGGCGGAATGAATGGTTAAGAGGGCCCTGTGTATAATTGATTGAAGTTTAGTAAAACAAAATTTCATTTCATTATCGGTATATGAGTAGTATAGGGTAGACAACTAACCGCCAAACTGACATCCAGAAGTTGCAACCGGATGTTGCAAATGTTGCAAGCAACATTTTATGGCAACATTTGGTTTTTCAAGTTTGACGTGTCAAGGTCAGGTTTTTAGGTCGGTGAGAAAGAATTTAAGGTCTGGAAGACCGTGTTTTCGGAGGTTTGGCCTCTCAAAAGGGGGGCGGAGCCCCCCAAAGGGGGCTTTTAGGTCCCTAGAAGGTTTTAAATGATCGGTATATCATTTTTATGGGTTTCAATCGATTCTATCGTGACGATTACCCAAATTCGGACGTTTTAAATTGTCATTCTAACGTGCTCTGGTTTTGGGTATTTTTACATTTCGAAAAATATGATTCGAAAGAAAATAACTACTATAATTAACATTCGATTAATCGCTGTAGTAAGTGCGGGAGTTGAGCGGCGACAAATTTCGCTACGAAGGAGTAGAGGTATCGCTTTCAAACTGTGGTATATGTTCTGATTGTGAGTGATAAAACTGATCATATCGGACAGGGCAGAGTTTGGTGACCGCGTAGGTCACCCCTAAGGGGTGTGTTGCCCCCTTAGCGCCAAGGTCAAATACTTCCTGAAACCATGTTAGGTCTTAAAGTATCGGGCTAAAATTTGGATATGAGCTATATGATGACGTATCTCGTCGGGAGACGAGATTACGTTTCTCTGCGTCCCCCCGTAAGGGGGGACGCTGCCCCCTAAAAAAAATTAAAAACAGGATCGTAGAAGACTGAAACTGGAGACAGGGTAGAATCGGGTTCTGAGACAGGAGCTTGGAGGTCGGATTCGGAATTCGGGAATTCCGAGGGACCCCCCGGAGCGGGGGGTCCCCATTTGAAAAAATGAAGAAAAAATGCATGGAATGCAAAACAGAGGAAGAAAAGAAGAAGAAAGAGAGAATGAGGAAGGAGGAAGGAAGGAGGAAGGAAGAAGAATGAGGAAAGAGGAGTCTGAGAAGGAATCAGAGTTGGTACTGGCACCATTGCTGGAGCCAGTGCGGTGCTGAGTTAATAAACATTCGTATAACAACATGTTGGTATGTCTTAATATATGTTATTGGGTCTGTAGAATTCGAAAAATGATGGTTTCAGAACCATCAAGAAAAAAAAAATAAAATAAATAAATAAAATAAAATTTCTTTATTCTTTTTATGTTATTATAACTTACAATTTACGTTTTACATACCCTAAAGCAGTAAATCAGTAAATGAAACTGCCCTCCTCAGCCCTTCCATGATCTATTGATCTATTGATCTATTGATCTATTGATCATTTGATCTATGGATCTATTGATCTATTGATTCAAGTCATATTTTTTACTAAAATTGTCATGTTTTACATACCCTAAAGCAGTAAATCAAAGTAAATCAAAATTACCATCCAGCCACGCCCTCCTACCCAGTCGTTGATCTATTGATCTTTATTGTCTATTGATCTATGAATCTATTGACTATTTTTGACTTACTGGATCTCATTGATCTCTTGATTCATAGTTCCATTTCGGAGTATTTTGCATTTTGAATAAACCATACATAAAAACAAATTCTTTATACACTGATCAGTGAATATATGCAAACAACGTAAACAAAGTTTTCACATTAATTAAAGCTTACTTAACATCAATTCTGCAAACTATGATATATACACAAACGACAAACCTTGAATGCCTTTAAACATGAATAACTGTTAACGTTGACAAAGTTCCACACTTAACAACAGTAAGTAAACTAACATATGCAATACAAGATGTCGTAACCATTCACCACTTTTGTCTCAAGCATATCTTCTAACATAACAATGTTAATTTTATTAACATTGGTTTAATTTTTAACAAGTTTTTGTCATAACATTGTTCTCATTTCATATGATCAACGAATATACTCAACGTAATAAGGTTTCCACATCATTAAAGCTAACAATAAAGAAACTATGAACTAAGAAAATAACTGTAATAAGACAAACCTAACACACTTACACACAAAATAAACTGTTTAACATTAACAAAGTTCCACACTTAACACCAGGAAAGTACCTAGCACTGCTTGCAAAACGTAACCGGTGTTTCCTACTTTTTCAAGGGATATCCTCTACCATATTAACGTCATACTCTAACAGCTGACACAGTAACATTAGCAAAAAAAATTTATCAACAGCATTGGTTAATTATCATGCAGCAGAATATTCAACGAATATACCCTAATCGTAACAAGGTTTTCCACATTCAATTGATGCTTCAAAGGGACGTAACATGGAACTAAGACAAAATTATCCTCAACGACAAACCTAAACCACTTTTCACACGAATAAACTGTTAGCATTCTACAAAGTTCCACACTTAACACCTGTAAAGTAACTAACATAACATCCAAAACGTAACTTATCACCACATGGTCAATGCATGTCTCTAACACTAACAATGTTAATTTTACATTAAACATGGTAATATTTAACAAAAAATTACTATAACCTAGTGTAATTATCATTCAGACCAGCCGAAAAGTATGCTTATAGTAACAAAGTTTTCCAATTAAAAAGCCAACATAACATTGCTAATGCGACTAGGAATATAATATACAACGACAAACCTGACCACATTCTACAGCAAGATAACAGCTAACATTAACTCAAAGTTCCATACTATCATCAGTGAACGAGTTAACTAACCAAGGCTGTATTCAAACATAATCCATTCACACTCTATCAAAGATATCACCAACATGACAAGTAATTTACATTAACATAGTAATATTTAACAATAAAATTTAGCATAACCGTACCTAACCATCATAATACTAATGGGTTTAAAGACCAACAACGTAAGAGTTTTACGCCTGCTTTGTTAAAGACTAAACTCAGTTTATGAAACATGCTAAGTATACTTAACACACTAACCACCAGATGACGAGAGATAAACAGCTATTCATAAACAACCTTAGTCAATTAACGAAGCATTACGAGAGACAGTGAACAAAGATTTTCTTATATATTAACAGTATAATTTTCATGAAAACAGCGTTATATATAATACATAAACATATAAATACATAAAAATCATAAGTGTTATTTGTAGTTTTAGTTGATTCATCTAATCCGAGAACATAGGATTCAAGTTGGGAAAGTTTCTTTATATCTCTCTAAAGATTCAACACCCTGTGAAAGGATGTGTAAATATAAATGCATTCAGCAACACTCTAATCCATTTTTTCCGGCATACTCGATTCGAACGAGCACTCATTCTCTCATACAGAGGAGAAGAAGTAAATTCATTCCAAGCTGCATAGTTATTAATGCTCGTGCATTTGTTAGACGTGTATTATAAGGGGAAAACCTAATATGTTTTCTCGCAGGTGTAAAATATCATAAGATTACACCAATATGTGCTATAAGTATTAAGTCCTCAAGTAGTATGTAAACATCGTTAAGATGCGATGTTAATTCGTTTTTTAGTTTAAGCAATACTGTAATATTTTCAGATGTTCAACTGGGAAACCTTAGACACAGGTATGTCTGAAGAGTATTACACAAGTCGAAGGAGTTTCCAAGATAGTTCGCGTCATCAAGCGGTTTTAATTATCCGTCTACACGACGAAAACACCAGCATCTATACCATGTAGTAAGACCTCTCACGTTATTCTTACAGTTAAGTTTAGGTAATTTCTACGTTTGTAGTCGATACCTTATCCAAGGAGGGACACACGATTATCCTCTTATCCATCTGCCTTAGCAATATGATTTATTCTTGTAATGAATCTCTTCAACTACGATATGATATAAAGGTCTATGTATTTGAACCTCTGGATGGATACCAAGCGAATTTGTATCGCGTATTACCATTTGCCCGTAAGTTGACGATTAAAATAATAAAATGACAGCAGTATCATTGGGAATAACGATAAGCTCCGTCGTGAAAGGTATTGACTAATCAGACACGATTGATAGAGAGTCGCACGTGAGGAGATGTCATCGGGCCGGCGCACACGTCGAAAAGTTCCTACTGACGGAAATCGTTAGCGTAAAAAACAATCCCTTAAATGTAATGAGATTCCTTTCTTTCAACAATCAGAAGAAGTAAACAAGATACGACGCCAAGAATTACGGAACCATAATTACAAAGTTCCTTCAGTAATGCGGTATATATTTCCTCGTTTTTGGACCAACAACGACAACAACAACAAACAACTAACATTACACGAACCAACAACAACAACAACAATAACAACAACAACTGAATATAAACAAGATGACGCATAAGTATAAACTAATAAAGTTCTTTATAATACTAGACCAACGAATATTGTGGTAACCGTATCTTTGTGGGTTTCACATTATCAGAGAGCTAACCATATGGCTGCCTGACCAAGAGAACTAAGAATATATTGTACAATACAAAATCCATAGACCACCACTTTAAGCACGAATAATCTACAACATTACAAATAGTGTTCCACACGTTAAACGCCAGGGTACATAGTAACTAGCATTGCGTACAAAACGTAACATTCATTATTTTCCAAGCATATCTCTATAGACAATTAATCTGACATATGAACGTTAATTTTACATTGACACAGTAGTATTGACAAGAAAATTTATTCATAAGCCTTTGGGGACTAATTATATCAATTCTATACAGACCAATGAATAATTGTAAACATAACACAGTTTTAACCAAACATTAACATAAAAATAAGTTCTTTGGAATAAAATATCATATAAATTGTAATATGTTTACTGGATTTGTTTTTTTAATACAGTGTGTGAAATCAGGAAAAGTGCAGTAAATAAAGACCGCACCAATAACGAATTCCCCACCCGCCGTCCCTCCATGGACCTTTTTAATATCTATTGATCTATGATTTCAATGAGTCACATTTCGAGTAATCATTTACGATCTCAATAACATGAACACATAACAAATAGTAAGTGTCTTTTATGATACTAACTCCTATCGAATTATATGTCTAAAGGTAACAACGTTTTTACATTATAAAGCTAAGTGTTATGTTAGAGATATGCTTGACAAAAGTAGGACCATCTTGTGAATAAGGGTGTGTAAGTCTTTGGTATTGCTGCTATGTTTTAGTCACTTGTACTGTTGTTAAATGTGGAAACTTGTTAACGTTAACAGTTTATTCATGTTTAAGGCATGTTCATGGGTTTGTCATTGTGATATTTAATATTTCATAGTCGATTGAATGCTAGGAGTAACTTTATTAATGTGTAAATGTTACGAGTTAGCATATATTCTCAACTGATACAGTGTAAATAGAGAATGTGGCATTATGTGTGTTTAGTGTCAAAATCGCTCATACTCGAAATGTGACTTGAATCAATAGTCAAACTAGAGTGTAGATCAATTAGGATTAGTTTAGATCAATTTAGATCACGGACTGGACAGAGGGTGGTTGGATAATGGTTTGATTTAATGATTTACTGATATAGGGTATGTAAAACATGACAATTTTACTAAAAAATGTGACTTGAATCAATAGATCAATAGATCAATAGATCAATAGACAAATAAGATCAATAGATCACGGACTGGGTAGGAGGGGGCTGGATGGTTAATTTGATTTACGATTTACTGGCTTTAGGGGATGTAAAAGTGACATTTTTAGTAAAAAATTATGACTTTGATCAATACATCAATAGATCCTGGAGTGGGTGGGGAATAGGTTCACAAATGAATCAAATAGATCATGGAAGGGCTGAGGAGGACAGTTTCATTTACTGATTTACTGCTTTAGGGTATGTAAAAAACGTAAATTTGTAAGTCATAAACAAAAGAATAAGAAAATTTTATTTATTTATTTATTTATTTTTGTCTTTTCTTGATGTTCTGAAACCATTATTTTCTGAAATCTACAGAACCCAATTAACATAAATAGGATACCAAACTTGTTGTTATACGAATGTTTTTAACTCAGCATCACACCCGGTGCAGTACCAACTCTGATTCTTCTCAAGACTCCTCCTTCCTCATTCTTCTTCTTCCTCCTCTTCCTTCTATCTTCTTTCTTCTTTTTCTTCCTCTGTTTTGCATTCATGCATTTTCTCTTCCTTTTTTTCAAAGTCTACGATGACCCCCTCCGGGGGGTCCCTGAACTCTGAATCCGAACTCCAACTCCAACTCCGACTTTCCGCACTCCGACTCCAACGCAACTCCGTACTCGTTACTACCGGACTCCGACTCGTACTTCGACCTTCCCGATCTCCGCGATCCGACTGCCGACTCCGATCCGACTTCTGTACTCCTACTCCAGACTCGAAGAGATACATTCTCCAAAGTATTCCGAGTTCTTTTACGATCATTTAATTTTTTTGAAGAGATGAGTTGATTGAATCCCCCCTTACGGGGCGACGCAGAGGGACGTAATCTCGTACTCCGACGAGATTACGTCATCAACAAAGCTCACATCCAAATTTTTAGCCCGATACGTTAAGCCTACATGGTTTTCTGGACGTATTTGACCTTGGCGATAAAGGAGGCAGCACCCCCTTAGGGTGACCTACGGTCTCACCAAAACTCGCGGTGATTCAGTTTATCACCTTCATATAACATATACCAAGTTTGAAAGCCTGATACCTCTATTCCTTCATCCCAAAATTTGTCGCCGCTCCAACTCTTAGTGAATACTACAGCTGATTAATCGGAATGTATACAATTACTAGTAATTATGTTCCGTGTTCGAATATATTTTTCAATGTAAAAAGCCAACCAGAGCACGTAAGCAATGACGAATTTAAAACGTGCGGTTTGGTGTAATGCGATCACGATTAAATCGATTTGGAACCTATCAAAAAATGATTATACACGTGAATCAATTTTAAAAGCTTTCTATGGACCAAAAAAAACCTTTGGGCATGCTCTCCCCTTTTTGTGAGGCTAAACCTCGAAAACGGTCTTTCCAGGACCTTTAAATTTGGTCTCAACCGACGTCTTAAAATACCCTGACCTTGACACGTCAAGCTTGAAAACCAAATGTGCAGAATGTTGCTTGCAACATTTCAACATCCCGGTTGCGCAACTTCCGGTTCAGTTTGGCGGTTAGTTGTCTACCCTATGCTACTTATATGGTTACATACCTCAGCTAGGGAAGTCGCTACGCAGCCTGACTGTATTCACATAATTTAAACATGTGGTTTGAGGAAATAAATCTTTTATTAAGCGATGTTCGTATTGAAGAGCAGCACACAGGGGAAACATTCCAAGAAAATTTAATGAGATGTTGAAGAAATGGGACATTGAAAGAGTATGCCTTCATTGTGTAATGAGCGATTCTGGAGCAAACATGAAAAAAGCATCTTTCCTTTCTGAACTAAATAATTTGGATTAAAAATTATTTAGAACCACGAAGAGAAATAAACGATCTCACTGTTAAATATCACAAACTTGTTGCTCATTTTCATCATTCAACCATGTGTCAGAATTAATGTGACAGAAATTAAGCCCTGCACATGATTCACCTACAAGATTGAGCTACAGTTTGCATATGCTGAAAAGAACTGATGAATTGAAAGAGGCACTTAATTTGTTTGCATGTTAATGGCAAATCCACAATATCTCTTTTTAGCAATTTAGAGTGGATGATACTGTCTGGGTGTGTGATATCTCTGGAGCCTTGTGAAGAAATTGCCAAAAGGCTTAGTGGATTTAGATCTGTAATTGGTGGTGTCATAACTTTTCCAGATAGCCTTTAAAACCAATCTTGAGACAACTGAATGTAATAAACTTGAAAATCTGAAAAATTAGCATCATTGCTTGAAGATTTTTTATAAGAAAACGCAACTGATAAATTACGTGACGACATCTTTGAAAGCCAAACTTAACAGAAGATTTAACGAACTTGGAAATGAGGAAATGTATAAAGGAGCGATATATTTTGATATAACACATCTCGCAAGAGCTCTATGAGAAGTCGAGAGAGTAGAGCGCATATCAAGGAAAAATGAATCACACACGCAAAAAAACAAGTCGCTACTTAAATACCCAAAACAGATAACCACACACTGAATAACCACAAAAAAAAAAAAAATCACAAAAATATATAGAGAAAAAAAAATTAAACAAATAAAAAAAAAACGAATTAAAAAACCACTCACATACAGACTCGATGAGAGACCCATCCAAGAAATAATGAGTGAGAGAATGACGAAAACGCATAAAGGTCTCACACACACTAAACAACGAATAATATAATCAAACATATATGTAGAAAAAAATAAGGAAGACAATAAAAAAAAAATAAAAAAAAAGAAAAATAAAAAGGATTAAAGAAAAATAATAAAAAAAAATCAAACAAATAAAAAAAAAAAAAAAAAAAAAAAAAAAAACAAGCACTACTATACATTCTCAAAAGATACTACACAATACACGTATAGTCTATATATATATCCCAACTTTATAGATCAGCGAGAGGAGGACCGATATGAAAAAAAAAAATCACAAAAAAAAATTGCACAGACCACAATTTAAAATAAAGACTAAAAAACAAAAAAAAAATAATACAGAAAATTGCTATAAAGAGAAAATTTTCGATATTACTTTAGTATTACGATAAAACTTATTATAATTCTATGGAAAATAATGATAAAACTTATACAAAAAATAAAAAGAATATGCTAATATAAGGACAGAATTCAGACATAATCATTATAAAAAAATATATAGAAAAAAAATGAAATTTGTAATTAAAAAATGAACAAAAATAAAACGCATACATACAAATTTTTAATTACATTTTATAAAAAGACATATTTTATTTTTAATATTAATTTTATATTTTAAATAATAATATAATTTTAGCACTTGAGCGGCATAAAAAATCGTAGAAGAAAGAAGGAAAACAATTCTCTAAGTAATTGACATAAATAAGGATCCAGGACGGAAGGGATCGAACACAAAACCTTGGCAAGTCACTGAATCTGCTCTAACTGAGAAAGAGACACAGGAAAATGAGGAAAATTAGACAAAAAATACAATGAAAAAGCATAATAATAAATTATTAACGAAATTAAAGTTGATGATATAATTAAAATATAATATATTAAATAAATATAAAAAAAAGTAGTAAATTTGATAACTCTAAACTGATAAACAATAAAAAAATAGCGGATGCTAACATATATATAATAAATAAAAAAATATATAATATAAAATAAATAAAGATAATATAAATAAATATAAATAAATAAAAATAAAAATATAATATAAAAAAAGAAAATATTTTTTAAATAAAAATAATATTTTAAACAGATATAAAATAATTAAAAAGAAAATAAATATATATAATATAAAAAAAAATTAGTTCTTTAATTTATTAAAAGATTTATAACATAAGCATTATACACATAAAAAAAAAAAAAATACTTATTCAGTTCCAGTGTATAAACAAAATGTATTTAAATAATTAAGAAAAAACGTATGAAACACACTGTTAAAACCCACATCACACCACACACCCCTACCAAAACTTTTATCCACAAAGCACCAAATAATTTCGTTTTATTAATTACACTGTGATTACTATAGAGAGAAAAAAAAAATGATATAAAAAAAAAAAGAAAAACAGATATATTAAAAAAACCCCTCTAATGAACGAAAATAGACACCATATAAAATAATAAACAAAAGATTTTCAAATTCAATTACAAAATTTACATGTCAATTATTGATTAATGAAAACAAATTAATATATAGCTATAATATACATGGGCAAATATATACGAATCAAAATAATATTTAATACTATATTTTAAACCGGTTTTCTTTTGTAACCAAACAGTAACACGGAGAGAGAAAGCTACCAACACAGAAAGAGGAAAAAGTTCAGACATGTGAACACAAGCAAAATTGATAATCGAAATAGGTATCAACACGATAGAGAAAAAAAAAAATATATAAATAGAAAAAGAAAAATATTATCTAATTTACAAAAAAGAAGAGCAATTAATATTTCAATTTTTTTTATTACAAAAAAAAAAAAAAAAAAAAAAAAAAAAAAAAAAAAACAAAATAAAAAAAAACAATGAACGGTAAAATGATTAAATATTAAATAGAGAATATTAAATATATCCTTACATATTAAAAAAAATAATATTTTCTAAAAATAATACTAACCTTAGTTTAATTTCAAATGATACTCGCTAGTTGAATGTCGAAACATAAAATTAAAATTAAAAAGATACAAGTAAAAATGAAAAATAATACAACGGAAAAGGAGAGAAGGATTAGCAAAAAAAGGCCAGTAAAAACTGTATGTGCTATAGTGGCCCAATTTTCAGATAAGAAGGGAAATTACTATCCATGTTTTATATTAATTATTATATATATTAAAATTGTGTATAAATACTAAAATATTATATAATATAAATACATAATGTTTCTAAATGTTATACCAAATTAAATTTTAAATTTAATTATAATTTAATTGTAATTTATTTGTAAATGTAATTGTAATTAATTGTAAATAAATTGTAATTTTGCCACTATGAATAAAAATTTTGAATTTTTGAAATTTTCAGTAATATATTTTGATCAAAAAATATTTAAGAAGAAAAAATTATATGATTAAATAAATAAATCTTTCGTATCTTGAATATATTATATAATATACTATATATAGTTATATATATATTAAATATAGTAATATATATATATATAATATATATAATATTATATATATATATTATATATATCATATTATAATAATATAATATATATATATATATATAATATTAATATATGCAGACAGTCTTGTGAATGCTAACAATATGTCTCCGGCTGGAATTCGAACCGAGCTGTTGTTTGCGAATGATTAATTGAATAAATTGCATAAAAATGATTTAGAAAATTATTTAATCATTTATTATTTTGATTTCGAATTTTTAACTGAAAATAATAAATAATCAATCGAACCCTCTGAATTTTCTTTCTCCTTTCTATTACAAATGAAAAAAAATGTTGGTAATAATACCCAGTATATATATATAATTAATATTAATACATCATATATATAAATATATATATTTATATTATATACTTATATATACTATATATATATATATATATATATTATTATATTATCATATTTATATTAGTTATCTTATTATATTATATATAATTATATATATATATATATATATTAATATTATTATAATATATACCTATAATAATAAATATATATTATTATTATATATATATATATATATATATTTGTATAATGTATATATATATATATTCTCATATATATTTTATCGTATTTTGTTTCTTATTTAATATATATATAATATAATATATTATATATATATATAATTATATATATATATATATAATATATAGTATAATTATATATATTATATAAATATATCATATATTAGGACAGTTTATAAAGCTGGTTGACTCGTTTGAATAATATTAGGTTTAGGGTTAATTTAAATGCGATAGTTTTGGGTTAGGTTTTAGGTTATGGTTATAGGCGTTAGAGTTAGGTTAGGTTAGGTTAGGTAGGTTAGGTTACAAAAAATTTAGAGTCTTTACCCTAAAAATTATCAAACATAAACGATATCAATAATATTGATTTTCGCTCCTTGGTGAGTCAGCAGTCCATATTTAATATTATATAATATATATATATATATTATATATTACTATATATACTAATATTACTTACTATAATATATATATCTATATATATATATATATATATTTATATATATATATATATATATTATAATCCGGCAACTCCGTGGCGTTAATCAACCCCACAACTGGTAGCCATCAACTCCCAAAGGGATAATGGGAAAAAAATGGTTGAGGGGTGAATAAATGCTCTATTTTTAGCGACCAGCTCTATTCTTATTCCTCGCGTGGCTCTCCCAGAGGCTATGTTTTATTATTCCCCGACCATTATCTTGAAAAGTTTGTGACTCATAATAAAAAATATATTTCCTAAAGGTGAATTTGCTAACAGCTGTTGTGAAGAATTTAAATTGTGCTACAAAGAGTGCCAAGCTGGTCACTAACTTAGAGACATTCCTGTGTAGATGGAAGTGAGGATGAGAATCGGAGGTCAACAGGATGCTTCCTAACCCAGGATATGCAAAATGGGGGCAATCTCAGTGCTGGATACTGAGAAGTGCGCCTACATTCTCCCCGTATACATATATATAACTATAATATAATATATATATTAAAATATATATATATATCGTATATATATATATCGATATTTATATATATATATATACTAACTTTTATATATGTAACTAATATATATATATATAAAATATATATATTAATTAAATATTATTATATATATTAATATATATAATATATATATATATTAATAATAGATATATATATATATATATCAGACGGGCGACTCCTGCACTCGTGCCTACTCGTGCTCAGCATACAGTAGAAAGTTGACATATTTTAGAAACATATTGTCTGATTCATTATAACATAATATTCTCTTATTTTTTTGCTAAGATTGGTCATATGAGAAATTATTACGTAAATAAACTTATATAAGATATGCAAAATTGAAAAGAACAAGGGAAAATAGCCGCTATTAAATAACGCTTTTTAACACATTATAAAAATTGAGACATGAAACCCCTATAGCCAACAGCAATTCGAGCTCGATATTCATATTATGAATTAATAGAGTTATAAAAAGTATTATACTTATCAATTTAAGTTTTCATATATTAAAAATGTTTAAATCTTTTAACAACTTTTCAGTATTGGATACATAAATAAACATCATCTTTAATATGTATAAACAAAAAATATTTAATAATATAGAAATAAAATATTATAATAAAATATTAATTAATATCTTTTAGAATATAAAGCAAAATAAAATGTAAGTCATATCGAAAATTTATTTAATAATAAAATGTCGTCTCATAATTTAAATTTATTAAAAATAATAATACAGGCTTCCAATATAAAAAAAAAAACATAATTTAATGGACTAACTCAAGTTATACTTATAATATCATTACACATAAAATAATATTAATATCATATACAGTTATAATATATAAATAATTACTTATAAATATAAATATATTTCTATATATATCTTATATATAATATTATAATGTATGAAATCACTATTTCATATATTTATCCTATATTCATTATACTAGTTTCTTCCCTTAAACTGAAATATATTCTGAAGTCCGCGAAAGCAAGTTCTACATAAGTACTCCCGGAATAGTCATCATTTTTTATGCACCGAAGAAAGATTGCACACAGGATATTTTCCTGATTTGGAATATCGCCATGTAAATGCTTTTGGAACATTCTAATTAAATGACTGATATTCTGCCTCTGGAAAAATATATATATATGGTATATGTGATATATATAATATATTAATATATATATATATATATATATATATATATATATATATATAAATATATATATATTATATATATATATTATATATATATAAATGAGGAGGAGAGAAGAAGAGAGAAGAGAAGGAGGGAGAGAGAGAGAGAGAGAGACAGATCGAGGGAACGAAGCTACGACATATCCGGTGCGAGAGAAGACATAGGTAGATTATATATTATAGATATATATATATAAAGATATATATATATAGAGAGAGAGAGAGAAGCACGAGTAGTAAAAAAGTGGCTGGAGTCGCCATTCGATTATATATATATATATATATATATATATAATATAGATGATGAATATTATATATATAGATATATATATATATATATTATATATATATATATTATATATATATAGTAATTCATACTATATTATATAGGATGAAATAATATATATATAGATAGATATATGAAATAGTATATATATAAACGCACAAATTTCCTCCATCTATTGAGAAGAGTTCTTGACACACATCTTTCTACACAGAAATATTCGCCCTAGCTACAATTAGAAATTTTAATATTCAAAACAAATTTTTATTCTAAATTTCAATAAATATTCTATAAAGATCTTTCCCATTAAATTCCATCTAATGACATCCAAATAAGAGCTTGGATGTTTCGAAAATTTATCTTTATAATTTCTTTTCCGATTGGTTAAAAAGTTTTTCTGTAAGATATTAGATAATTTCCATTATTCTCATTCTTTCTCAGCCTAAATAAATTCAGTAGGATTATTTATTAAATGGCTCCCTATTGCTATAAGAGTTTGGCGGAAAGTAATATATTATTATATATATGACATTGTTTGTTTTGAGTAGATTAATGAAACTTCAGATCACTTAAAATATGTGAAGGAAAAAATATAAAATGTAATAAGTCTAATATAGTATATAAGTATATATGTATATAGATTGATAGTTATGATATATATAGTATAGAAATCGAGATATATATTATAATATATATTTTTGTGAGTGTGTGTGGACTGTATGTGTGGAGATGTCGTCCACAGTTAATTTAGATATTTAAATATATTATGCATCGTGTGTTGAAGAACCGATCCACCTGACTCTACTTTGTTGTAAGAACGTGGTGTAACCGAATAATTTCGATAGACTTACCCTTTTTCCGCTATTGCATAAGTAATTTCAAAACAAGACAAGGTGAAAAAAAGAAGAAGACAACCCAATAGTGAAATCCAATTAAGGTTCTTATATATAAATATCCTTTCAAAATTTTCATAAAAGATTGTTTTATCTTATGTGGGGTCTCTGCCTAAATAATCATTTGTGGTATAATAATAATAATTATATACTATAATATATTATATATTGACTAGTATATATATATATAGAGATAGATATTATAATATATATATTATAATACTTTATATATATAATATATATTATTATATATATATATATATATATATATATATATATATATATATATAGTTCAAGTCACAATAAGGAAAGATATGGATATTTGTATACATAACACGCATTAAATGAGGATGCGACACGCTCTCTTTCTGTCTTTCGCCTTCGGAGCTCTCTCGATATACGTTGTTAAAAATTATCAATTCATACTTTATAATTATAAAAGCTATGTCGGCGTCTAAAGGAGATGCTATTCGCTCACGTGGTTTCGTATCATTTGCCTTAGACACGACCTTATTTAAATATATTTTGAAGAACAAAGATTAATTGGATTGAGGCGTTTCTTATACCTTCTTGCCTTTCAATGTACACCAAGCAATGTTTCGTCGCTTGGAAAATAACTAAAGACGTAACCCTTACAAACAACCAATTTAATATATATATATAATAATAATATATACTCATCATAATATATGATGGATACTATATAGGTCTTAAATATTATGAACATAATATAATATATATTAATAATATATTATATAAGGTATATAAGATATATAATTGTTTATAATTATTATATATTTTTAATAGATAATCTATTTAATAAATTATATAATACTAAATATATAAGTATTAATTAACATATAATTGATAAAATTATATATATAAATATAACATATTAAATACATAATATAATATACTCTAGAATATTTACTTATATAATATATATTTAATTAACTAATAAAATTATATATGTATATATATACTAGTCATATATGTTTATATATAAAATAATGTATAGTATGTTATATATATATATAATAAAACTGTATATATATTATTATATATATATTATATATTATTATATATAAAATTTAGTATATAATATATAATATAAATATATATATATATTATATTGTGAGCCAAGTTTCCTTTTTTCCAAACGGTATTATTTTCCAATTTCGTTTTATATATTTCAAAGAATTAAAAACAAATTATAAAAATGTTTATTTAGTCTAATGAATTTAAATTTTCTGATGTTTTATAGTTATTTGGTTTTCATTCTTTATATATATATAAATAATTTATATATGGGTATTAAAGATATCCAATAAAGTATCATAGTGTATAAATATATAATAGTAAATATTAATTTTAATAATTATATATATAATGTATATATATTTTACTATAATACTACAATAAACAATCAAATGATTAGAGAAGAGTATTCTTTTTATTTAAGTTCTTTGTTTTGTTTATGATATATATTCTATTTACTTCATTATTCTAAATATTCATTGCTCTTTGCAGAGGAGAACAATAAGGAGGCTCTCTTAAGTTGTTCGATAAAAATAATGTTTAAAAACTTATAGTTAAAATGATTTGCCATTTTTGAACGTGAGATTTATTTACTCACTGTGTAAGATGAGGTAAAATGGAGATGAGATATCGAGAGTGTCAATCAGGATGGACGTCATACCTATAACTACATAGTAGTATGCTCTCTCCAAAGAGATGCCAAATCTCAGAGTTTGGATACTTGAGAAGGCCTTTACTTATATTCTTACCCGAAACTTGCTTTATTCAATATCTATAATTTTTATGAGTTATATAACATATTATTTCATTAATTAAAATCACACAATTTATGTGTTATAAAATATAATGTTTTAATAATTTTTTATATAATATATAGGATAAAGTATATATGAGTTCTGATTTTATCTCTCATGTAATTTGTTGGTGTATTACAGATTTACGTATAATATTAAAATTGATATTATTAATAATTAATATATATTAGTTATATTAAATAATTAATATTATGATAGTATACAAATCTGATCAATATTGCATATCCCTCAGTCATAAACATAGTTAATCATCTTACCTAATTATGTTGAACACTGACGTAGAAATATTCCCTAATATTACAATTAGATAATATAATTAATAATATCAAGAAAATAGAGATAGATACTTTTTATTGCTAAAAGCAATGTACTTTCCATTTGCATCTTCTCTTCATTTATAATAACATGTAAAATAAAATCAACTACTTTATATCTCTCAGTAAATCATCATAATCGCAGCACAAGATAAATAGAATTTTGTAAGCTTAAGAAAACAAGATCTTTTTGAAATATTATCCAGAGTTCATTTTGGCATTATTCTCTCTCGCTGTGGTTACTGGTAACTATCCATTTTGTGTTTTTTTCCAAAAGATCTTTATATCGTAATATATTCAGATATTTTCCTTCGAAGATAAGGAGTATTTACACTTTTATCTCCGACTTCGCTTTTCATGTATTATAAGAGATTGGGGAATTAGTATGTTAAAAAATATTCTAAGATATTTCCCTGATCCAATGACCTACTCAAATACGAAATTATCAACTCTATCGATCGGTGATTTTGCATAATATAATATATATTATATATTTATAGTCTTAGGATGTGGTCTTCTGTTGTAACCATCATAACGATATCGATCGATATTTATCGTGTACTACACGCACTTATATATAGCTCATAAAAGTACAAAAATGGTAATAGAAACACTATATGAATACATTCGTTAATATTAAGTTAAAAACATTCTCTCATATTACATCATACGTTGTCTAATCTGTATGTCTTCGTATCCTAGTAAAATAATAGTGCTACTACGATAGTTTAACGGTATACAGACGCAAGTATAGCAGGAATTATAATAATGACATCTCACTCGAGAAAGAGCGTATATCTTGATATCTTATACTGTGAATAATATTTATCTAGATTACAGAATAGTATATAATTATAAGTGTATATTTATATTATATATATTATGGAATTTCAATATGAGACACTTTTCTGTCTGATATTCTTCGTGAAATTTTTCTTGTACTTTGTGTTAGTGAGGAAAACTGGTATTAGATCTTTTTATGTCTGATTTATTTCTCTCTTTTTATGATTTATTTTCTATTCTGTTATTGCCTATCTAGAAATGGTTAACCATTTGGAACAGGCATTCAATTGTTTAAAAATTCAGATTCTATAAATTGCCCTCTCAAAAGCACCTCCCGATTTTCTTATTTCCTTCTACGATTCTGCAAACTACCCTGAGGCAATATATGTATCATTGATGTCAACATAAACAAGAAATTATATTAGTAACACTAACATCAGATCACAACGTTTCCTCCTCATAGTCAAAATCCAAAGATGCTAAAAAT
>JABUQX010094518.1:0-12781 GCA_015478945.1 Trachelipus rathkii | reverse complement strand
AGAGAGAAAGAGAGAAGGAGAGAGAGCGAGAGAGAGACGGGAGAGAGGGGAAGGAGAGAGAGGAGAGAGGAGAGAGAGAGAGGAAGAGGACGACGTGCGCGTAGACAGAACGAGAGAGAGAGGAGAAAGGAATGAGGGGTGACAGAAAGGAGGGAGGAAGAAGAGAAGAAAACGAGGAGAGAGAGAGGAGGAGATGAGAGAGAGAGAGAGAGAACGAGAGAGAGAGAGATGAAGAAGAGAGAGAGAGGAGAGAGAGACGAGAGAGAGAATAGAGAGGAAGAGAGAGATGAGAGAGAGAGAGAGATAGAGAGAGAGGATGAGAGAGAGAGAGAGAGAGAGATGTGAGAGAGAGAGAGAGATACTAAAATTTACTATATTCTTGTTAATAATTTTAGTTGTGAACATAATCGAATAAGATAACCATTTTCTGTGAATTTTATCAATTTTCAAATGGAGAGGAGGACAAAAATAAACCTTTAAATTTTCGATAAATATAACTAGAAACAATAGTACATACTTTTTACCCTATTTACTTAGGTCTATACATTAAATTAAATAAATCAATTAAATCTTTTAAAAAATGTTTACAACTCACGAGTACAACAGGAAATCATAAACACTTCGCTACGAAAATGCAGACACGGGGACTTGGAGGCAAAGTTTCTTCTTTAAAGGACTTCTACCGAGGCACGGTGCTAAATTATATTATCAACCTCGGCTAAAAAAAGAAAAGAGCACATTATTATTCAACATCTTCATTTATCATTTATTTTATTTATTTATATATAATAAATTAAGCAAATAATATTTATAAAATATTTGAGTTTATCATTCTGCAGTTCTTTCATATAATTGTTTTTATGTGGTATCTTAGTTTTCCTTTCAAAATATATAGATATTAGAATTATAAATATATGAATTATTTTTAATACCGAAATTGTGCATTAAGAACAAAGTCAATGTTATATTTAATTTTTTGCTAAAAATAAACGCTTGTTTGAATCGATTTTTTGCCAGAAAAAAAAAAAACAATTTGTTTAAAAAAATTTAAATTCAGAATATGTATTGTATACCGTCTTGAAATTTGCTTTCTGCATTTTTGGAGAGGTACGAGGCGCTTACAATTATAATTGATTAAAAATAGGGCTATTCAATGGCGATGATTGATGCTTAACTTTTTGTTTTAAATTTTACATTATCTTTTACATATTGTACAAGTAAGTGTATTCTTTCAGCATGACTAATTTCACAAAAATAAGAATTTTATCATAACTGCCAAATTTGAAGAATATCGTTTATTTCTATAATAAATAACTCGTGCTAAGCACGAGTAGCACGAGTGTAGAGTCGCTCTATATATAAGTTATATATAATATATATATATATATATATAATAGATATATATATATATATATAATATAATTTTAATATTATTATTATATAATAAATATATATATTATATAGTATATATATAATATATATATATTATCATATAATAATATATAATATATATAATATATATATATATATATTATAATATATAATATTAGTATATATATATTATATATATATATATAAGTGCCTCCCCATGTTTTGGGTTCACGGTGAGGGGGTATGGTGCTGGCCCACCTGGGTCAAGGGACTGAAACCCTACACTGACGATATGCCAGTGAGGGGTCTGTCGCGGTTCCCGTGAAGCTCTAGGGTGGATTATCTGATTGCGACGAGTTTACTCACTGTTATATAGAGGGGACGGTGTGTGTCTATGGGTACAATTTTGGTTTCTTCGTGCAAGTGTTGTGATGTAGATCCTGTTATGATTCTTAGAGCTTTGTTTTATGTGGGCGTTTGAGATTTTCTTTCTTATTATTTAGTCAGTAGCGATTGCCAGGTTGGAGAGCGTCAGTTTAGAGTCAGGGCGAATGTATTGTTTTCTATATAGTGGTGGATCGTTGCGTTTGTTTGTTTGTGAAAAGTCTGTGTCACAAGCGTGTTCATTAAATATAGTTCAAGTTTTCTTCGTTTGCAGATGAATATATGTTGGTCTATGTTTTTTTGTGAAGTGAAGGTGAAGATGCGTGTCAAGTGTCACTCCGAGGTTTTTGGGATTTGTTTAAAGGGTATAGCAATTTTGTTTGTAGACTTGTGGGTATGTGGCTACCAAGTTGGCGGTTCGTAGTGATTAGGGTTATTGATAATTTTTTGTGGAAGAGGCACAAATTTTCTGTTATAGACAATTTGAAGTTGGTTTTGATGTATTGTTGATGTCAGGTTGTTGGCCGCGTGTTTAGGTTCGGCTTGTAGTGACGCTATCCGGTGATGTCATCTGCGCCATAGGTTGTTATGATTGTTGATCTGTTTGTGGTTTGTTGTTAGAATTGGCTGTAAAATGGATTGATAGTGTGGGGATAGTATTCGCGTTGGGCGTACGTCGTTTGTGATGTTTACTGTTTCTGGATTTTGTATTGTTTTGTTTGTATTTGTGCTGTTCGTCTGATATAAAGTTGGAAATTCGCATTTCTTTAGGTTAGTGGGGAATGTTAGATTTTATATTTTGTGGATCAATTTGTGTTTGGGTACTGTTATCGAATGCTTTGTTGATGTCGATTTTATGGATATTGATTTTATGAAGCACCACTGACTTCTTTGATTGTGTTTTGTGGGTTGTATGAATTGTTTGTCGGTGCGGTGTAGTTGAGTGTTTTGTTTGAAACCTTGTTGGAACTTGTTTGATGATGTGTGGAGCTATTTTGTTTAGTATGGTTTTTTCTAGTAGTTTGCATGGTTTTGATAATAGAGGGATGGGGCGATATGATGAAGGGTCAGAGGGGTCTTTTCCTGGTTTTAATTTAGGTATAATGATAGCTTTTTTCCAGATAGAGGAGAAAGATTAGCTAATGGAGCTGTTATATATTTGTTTAATTGGGATAAAGCTGTGTTTCCCTAGGTGTTTGAGGTGTTTGTTTGAGATATTGTCTGGACCAGTTGAAAGTGAGTTTTTGAGTGTCTTTGTTATGTTTTCTAGGTCAGTTGTAGTCATTTCTGTTGTTGAACAGTGGGTTTTATTTTCTTGAGGGCTTTGATGATTTTCCTGTTTTGGAGGGTGTGTGAGTTTTTGACTTTGCTTTGCGAAGTGAGTTGCGAGTGTTTGCGTGTTGTTTATTGTTTGATTTCTGGGTTTTGTGTGGTTGGGTTTTTGATGGATTTGTGTTGTGTTTGTTGTTTGGTTTGAGTTTTTCTGGTATTTATTGTTTTTCCCACAGATTCTTGGTCGTGTTTGGTGTTCTGGTCAAGATTGGACCAATACTGTTCTCTTTATTATTGTTGTTTGTTAGTTTGAGTTGGGTGTTTTAGGGCGTTAATTTGTGTTGTCGTTGGAGTGATGTGGGTGTTTTTGTTCTGAGCGAGTTCCGTTGGTTTGATTAGCTGTATTTTAGGTGTTAGGGTTGGGTTGTATTTTCTTATGTATCCTCTGGGGATGGCTTTGTTAGCTGCCTTTTTGAATTAAGAAGTGTATTTTGTATGGTTGAAGAGCATAATGGCGATGACGAGAGTAATGTTAGGGATTAGTTTTTTTATTTATATAATATATAATATATATATATTATATATATATATATAATATATTTATAATATACTATATATATATATATATATAATATATATGGGATGTATTTTTTTTATATTATATATATTATTATATATATATAATATAATATATATACTCTCAAATCCTTTTCAGACACCAGAACTGCTACAAGAAAAACAAAAGCAAAGAGGAAAACGTGCTAATTCTAGAAATGGTCCAAAATATGACTCGGTAAATCGTTTTTATAGTATATCCTCACAAATGACGTGTATTAAAATCCATTCTTCTAAATGAAATATTATGAAAATTGATATTCAAAATTGGACTGATTGATTATCTCTTTAAGAATTGTGTTTTTTGATCTATTCTGAAAGATGTTTTTTTATACTTTGTCATAGTTGAGTATTTAGGTAATTTTTGTCTTAAGATATTTTTTTTTAAAAGTTTTTTGAATTTATTAATGTTGCTTTATATATTTTTAGGTGAATTTTTCTCCTAGTAATTATAGAGATGATTCTCCAGTTTTGGAAATTGTGACTTGTGGTGGAGGAGATGCTTCTGATGCTGGAAGAATTCGTATGGTTCAAGCGCACCAGTCCCAACAAGGTAGAATTGAAATAAAATTTATATGTTGAAGTTGTTCTTTATATATTTATTTAAAATTAAATTAATTGAGAACTATTGTAGTAGCACCTAAACACAAAGTTTCAGCAAGCCTAACACTTTCTCTTTCGCTTTCACACAACATATTTCAATTATGTGAACAAAATTTATAAATGAAACGTTAATAGCCTCAATGATAAGTTACCTCACTTACTTGTATAACATTATTTTTGAAAGTGAATAAATCAATAGGGAAAGTAATTGTAATGTGAGGAATTTTAAAATTTTAGGACTTTTTTTTGTTTTGTTTACATTTTCAAGCTGAAACTACGATTATTACTCTGCTGATCAAAGGGGGAGGGGGGTGGCTCAGTTTCGAAGAATTTGAACATCATTTAGCGACTCTTTCTTGAAGATCCGACCGCACATAATGTTAAAATCATTTTCAAACCTGATACCATGCAGTTATACACTTAATGACCGCCTACGCTTGCCGATTTGTCGAAACCACATTTCGGCTATTGTTTGTAACAAACCAGTTTAGCCCGTTAATTACTTTGTTATGTGAGTTGTATAATTATGACAGAAAAACCTTATTTTTTAATTTGTTTAATATTTTCTAAGATGGTTAAACATTTTATGGTTTTTAGTAATAGTAATTTATTTGACAGTAGAGATTTTTGAACAGATCTCATCAGAAACGCATATTCTGAAAGAATAAAAACATACTAATAGGTTTTAAAAAAAAAAAATTAAATTTTTAAAATTAATATAAAAATTTTTGTCACAATTTCACAGATTAATTGGTTACAAAAGGTATTACGAGTCAATTGAATGATTTTTAAGTAATTTTATTTATCCTTAACAGGTGCATATGGATCTCGTGAAAGCAGAAATTCATCAGTAGACCAAACACCAACTAGTAACCCACCTCTTAGTGCAGGTGGAGGTGGAGGGAGAAGACGGGGAAGAGACTCTGAAGAACATCGTTCAAATGTGGATGTAAACGTTCAGCTGGTTTATATATTGCAAAAAATTCACCAGGATTTAGAAGCTGTCGTTCTTAGATTAGACTCCTTAGAGAGCCAAGCCCTTAACCAACACCAAAATGTGTGCGCCCTTTGTCGAAGGCGTTTGGGAGTACCTTCTGATAAATTATGGTTGTGGTGGTGGCCTTTCCCAGAGCTTTCAGCCCGTTCTACTTTCTTCCTTCTGACGTGGCCACTTGTTCTTCATGGAGGAGTGAGAATTTTGCGATATTTAAGAGCACGTAGATTAAGAAAACTGACATCTGTTGTTCGGGTCAAAACCACGTAATGAATATTAATATTTTATTGGCTTTAATACTTTTCCTTGTAAAACTATTGTGGGACCTCTAACGACGTATGCTCTTTAGGGTTAAATGTGGCAAATGTGTAAAAAAAAATATATACTAGAGCTTATTGCCCCTTTTTTCTATCTATTCTGCAGTGCATATATGTAGGGAATACAAAAGTTTGCCATGGCTGAAAAATTATTTGATCTGTGATGTAATAAATAGTTATGTTTTATTTTGATTCGGTTATTATTTTTATAAATTAAGCATTCTTTCAAGCTATTAGCAAACATTTTTTTTATTTAAATTATTGTTTTCAATGGACAGCTTTTTCTTTGTTTAACTTTTTCTTAAGAATACGTCTTAATTGTTTATTACTTGAAATTTTATTATAATTACTATGTTTTCCACTATTATTATAGTTGTTATTATTGTGTTACTAATTGAAATTTACTTTATGTTGCAGAGCACATGGTCTCTATATAGCACTTTAACACGACTAATAAATATTAAGATTGTTACTGTGTAAGACCTTGCAATTAATCTAAGCTGAAATAAGAATTGGGAGTTTAATATATATATATATATATATATATATATATATATATATATATATATATATATATATATATATATATATATATATATATATATATATATATTATATAATATATATATATATATAATATATATATATATATATATATAATATTATATATTAGTATTTATTATTATAATATAATATATATATATATATTATATATATATATATATATATATATATATATAGTTGTGTTTGTTAAGTACAAAATGATATTAAAGAAAATTAGAATGCAAAAGTTTCTAGAGAAATCATGACTATTTGGAGGTTTTCATTGTTCTGAGACAAGCTGATAAACCTATGTAGATACTAGACCTTTATTTAGGCATTCGTGATGACTTGATTAAAACGAAGCGTTATTTTTAATAGATTTTTGAATCTTTTGTTTTTTTTTTGGTAAAATAAGAATTCAAATTTTTCTAATTAAGATGTTAGTAATTTAGAAATACTCGTAGATTGAAAACTACACTAAGAGCAAAACTATAACTATCGATTTCTTTGTTTTTTTTTTGTTTTCTTTCAAGTAAATTTTAAATTGTTTTCTTGTTGATCGAGTTATTTGTAAACAATGGTTCACAATTTTTATTAAATATAGGGCGTAACTAGGGGGAGGACAATGGGGCATGCCCTCCCAGAAATGTTAATTCAGAAATTCATAAAAGATTTACTGAAAAATCCTTAGTTGCGCCAATGGTATTAAATGTAAATATTCAAGCTCAACGAAGTTACCTTTAATTAAATAAAACTTAGATCATTGATAGAAAGAAATAAGACTTTCAATTTTTGAAATAATTATTTTATTATTAATTATTAATTATTATTATTATTATTATTATTATATTATTATTATTATTATTATTATTATTATTATTATTATTATTGTGTATTAGTGTGTATATGTTATTACCGTATATATATACACGCAGCTACATGATGCAAAGGCCAAATTATATCCCAACTCGAGTGCGGTGTAGTTTTATTATTATTATTATTATTATTATTATTATTATTATTATTATTAAACGTAGTTAGTGTTTTAAGTTTTTAATGTTTTTATCGTGTGCATGGGAAGCATTGGAATGATCATATATATTAATATAATGATTATTGTACTTTGTTTTTATTTTGATTTATTTTGGATATATATATATATATATATATATATATATATATATATATATATATAATATATATATTATATATATTTTTATATATATATATATATATATATATATATATATATATATATATATATTTCCAGTATTTTTAGTTTTAAATAGTTTATTACTTAAATATAATTTTATATATTTTAAATTTTTGAAAAGATTATTTTAGTATTTTATAATTATTTCATAAATATAGTCACAAATTAAATAAAATATTTTATTTACTTAAAATTTCTAAATTATATTCTTTAGTGTGTTTTATCATTAAGTTTCTTTACATATTACTCATTAATTTGACCAAGACTTATGGTATCTGAAATGAGGGGCGCCGGGGGAATCACACCCTTATCCCTTTTAACATCCTACCCTGGGTTGTGAAATTTGTCGTAAAATTCCCGACTTTATATCATCTGACTCTGCCCTGAAATTACCACAGAGACTTTGGTTACATAACACTGTTTACAGCTGATTTTTTTCAGCCCAGTATGGCCCATTCTCTGTGAGCTGTGGTGGGTCCTGTACACTGACAAAAAAAAAAAAACACTTTACAGCTTGACTGACTCTACTCTATTTTGAAATGTTATGTCGATCCTGGCTCAGAAAAATGTCTAGAATTTTGGAATCAATTCTCTAACCTTCAGATTCCATCTTAACTCTGAAATGTTTGAGTACACTCCATACCACTGTCTGTGACTCGACTGACTCCAACTCTTGCTATGAAATGTTTGAGTATACTTCATACCACTGTCTGCGATTTAACTGACTCTAACTTTACTCTGAAATGTTTGAGTATACTCCATACCACTTTCTGCGACTCGACTGACTCTAACTCGACTCAGAAATGTTTGAGTATACTTCATACCACTGTCTACGACTTGACTGACTCTAACTCTACTCTGAAATGGAGTATACTTCGACTCAGAAATGTTTGAGTATACTTCATACCACTGTCTACGACTCGACTAACTCTACTCTGAAATGTCTGAGTATACTCCATACTACTGTCTGCGACTTTGACTCCAAAATATTTTAATATAGCCCCAAATATTCACAACCTTGCTCTACTAGCCTTTTTATAAATCAAATTAACCCGTAGCAGTACATTGTTAAATCACTATCGGAAATTGTAAATAAACTTCATGATCATTTTCAAATTGTTATTTTTGTGTTAATGTGAATATTATTCTATTTAGTCTAATAAAATATTCTAAAAATTCTTGAGAACAATTTATTTCTCCATATTGTGATGGTAGTAAAATTTTTATAATTGTTATTATTTCTTTCTTTCTTTATCTTCCTCCTTTCCCCAGATTATGGAACATGACTTAAGTCGGATGGAAAACTATCCCTTCATACCCTTAAGTACGAACCCGTCGCAGCCAAAAAATCCATCCTAGGGTTTCACAACACTGAGACAAACCAGCATTGTGGTATTTCTTCAATATAGGGTTCATCCCTTGAGCCAGCCCCACAACCACACTACTTCACAAAACCCCGCTATTTAATAATATTATGCACCATTCTTCTCCCCTCTGTCAAACTCACATTCCTTTCCTTCAGACACGCATTTACTGAATCAATCAACCCTTCCTTCGCTCTCCCAGTCGGTCGATTCCCAGCTCACACACCACTGTACATCTGATTAACCAACCGACTATCATCCATCCTTCCCTGATCAAATAATCTTAATACACTCTATCGTTTATGCTCTTATTTACGTCTTCCTTCACACCACACAACTAACTGACACATTCATACCTCATTTTATCAATTCTTCTCACACCTAAGACGCCCTTAAGATTATCCATCTGAGCAGTTTGCACCTTAAATCTATACCTCTTATTTACACCATAGTTTCACTACTATATATTAACACCGGTAACAAAAAACCCGCATGTATAACCCCAGCGCATTCATCGCTTAGTCCTTTGCATTCACCAAGGATTTAATTGCCCCAGCCACCTTCCTACCATTCACAATTTTCCTACTACGCTCTACATCATCCATTCCCTTTTCATCCAGCATATAGCCTAAATATTTAAACTCAGATACTTATTCAGTTTCTCACCATTGAACATAATTTCATACCGCGGGTTCTCCTCACCCACCACCATAACTTTACTCTTCTCTTATCTACATTTACTTTCAAACTACCCCTTTTACACACCCTGGCAAACTCCACTACCAATCCTTTCAAACCTTCCTCAGATTCGCCACACAAAACTAAATCATCAGACACAATAAGCAAGGGACCCTCCACTCTCTCCCTCCCCTACCTATAATATTTTATTACCCCATCTATATACAAATTAAATAATGATGGAGACTTAACGCATCCCTCCCTCACTCCACTATTAATATTAAACCATTCACTTTCCACTCCATTTATTCATACACATACTTCACTATCGACATACATATACCATTAGCACTTTCCACAGAGCTTCCCTATTAATCCTGTCATACGCCTCTTGCAAGTCCATAAAACCTAAATACAATTTATTCTTCTCATTGTTTCACTCATTTGCTTCAATGAAAAAAATTGATCTATACATCCTCTACCAATTCTAAATGCACCTTGTTCTTCGCCAATCAGTCTCTCGACGCACTTTCAACCAAAATACCAGCATATATCTTCCCTACATCACTCAATAAACTAATTCCTTATAGTACCTACAGTTCCCCTTATCTCCTTTGCCTTTATATATGGGTAATATTACTGCCCTTCTTCAATCCTTTGAAACTATACCCTCCACAAACGCTTTATTCCGCAACTTCCATATCCAGTCAACCACAATTTATCCTCCATTTTTTTATTATTTCACTAATTCCATCTATAGCTGGAGATTTACCATTCTTCAACTTTCCCACTATACCTATTACCTCCGCCCTATTAATTATCTCATCTCCAAAATACCTATTACCTCCACTCTAATAATTACTTCATCTCTAAAATACCTATTTCTTCTAACACCGTCAAACCCACACACATTCAATATTACCTTTTAATTACTTCCAACGTTATGCAGATTTTCGAAGTGTTTCCTCCACACTCTCCTCATATCTATTGAAGGGGAGGGGGTATGTGGGTGTCTTGAGAACCACCCTCAATAGAGGGATGTTTGATGTTGAAGAGATAAAGCGTTGTCATGATAAAGTGGCGTTTCTTCTCGGAGGCTGCTTAGGAGTCCTCAGTGGGGCTAGCAGCCTCCTGCCCCAGACGCCACACTATCATCAGTCATGAAAGTACCATCCCTATTCATTATTCTATGAAGATTCCCCTTACCCTCTTTCTTAACCTTTCACACTTCCTTGTAATTCCCTATTCATCCTCTTACCAAGCTGTTCATTCATTTTTTTCCCCCTCCTACGTAAGCCACTTTTGGTCTTTCTTTTTTCCTCCATATATATATTTCCATACACCTTTCTTTCGAAAACTCATCATTGACTTTTAGCACATTCAACCATGCCTCTTTTTTTTTACTTTTAACCGCTTGCATCATCTCTTCATTCCACCACTAATATTTACATTCGTACTTCCTACATAAGAAAACTCGTATACTTCTCTTGCGCTACTAACAATGGCTTTCTTCATTTGCGTTCAGATTTGTTCAGATTTATTTTGTTCACTTTCAACTGATTTATTTGCAAGTGTTCTCTCATACTTTTCCTTATAACCTTGTTCACTTAATTCATAACTTTTATTCTCCCCACTTATTTCCTTATCTCTTTTCTCTCCATTCATGCCCCCTCTAACTTAATCTTACACAAAACAACAAAATGATCCGATATTGCCATTCCCCTCGTTGATTTAACATCCATCACATACTTCACATCCTTCACCAACACAAAATCAATCATACCATCTCTACCTACCCCAACTCTCGTATACTTATGAATACTCTTCTGCCCAAAGAATGTATTGCTTACACACATAGATCTCTCCTCACAGAAATCAATCACCTTCCTACCATTCTCATTTTCTCCCTCACCTCTAAAGTAACCTGTTATATCATTCCTTCTTCGATCACCTATCCAACCATTCAAGTCGCCCAATACAATCTATTTGAAGCCTCTATTCACTCCGTCCAAAACTACATTTATATTATCTAATAAAGTCACACTCTTCTCAACATCATTCAAATGGACCATATGTTACAACCACACATACCTTCACCTTCTCAAACGTAAATTTAACCATTAGCATTCTATTTATTCTTTTTATTTTTATTTATTCTATGATTCGTATTATTATTATTATTATTATTATTATTATTATTATTATTATTATTATTATTATTATTATTATTATTATTATTATTATTATTATTATTATTATTATTATTAGTTATTGTTATTGTTATTATTTTCACATTGCCATCTTTTTTCCTGTATTTCTTTCACTCCTTTCATTTATCTTTCCACCTTTCTTTCTCATCTATTATTTACTATAAATTTATTTCCAACATATTCATTCCTGAAATTTAAAATCCAATCTCGTCTCCCTTAACTTTATGTATATACCAAAACAGAAAAAAATATTAATCGGAAAGCATGTACCAGAATAATTTTCTAATCATTTATAATATCTCTATAAGCAGTTTTTAACTGGTCCTTTCCTCTAACAAACTATTATGCCTCATTTCACTCCTAAGGTGACAATTTGACGGGAGTTCAAGGAAGTGGTGACCATTAACTACCGATTATCAGCACGTTTACCTAAATGAACGCGCTAGACTTTGGGCTCATACTTTATTATTGAATTAGAGAATATTTATTTATACATGATTTATAAATAAATAAATAAAATATATAAATACCTAATATAATACTGTAGACTCACACCTTCGTCCCAGTCATCTTGGCTAAGGGTGATAGACGTAAGTATCCTCTGCATCTTGTCTCCCTATTCTGCATATATATATATTATATATATAATATTAATAAATATATATATATTATAATATTATAATATATATAATATTATAATATATATAATATATATATATACATATATATATAGTATATATATATATATATTATATATATATATATATATATATTACCTAAGGGCCACAGTGACTCCTCCACTAAGTTCCAAGGACCAAGACCTAGCTAGCTTATCATATCAGCTGGTCTCCAGAGCCATCGACCCAATCCATCTCCTGCAGATTCGGAGACATACCATCGACTAACAGTTTTTATATCATGTTTAGACGATATGATTTCATCAGTAGATGAAAGATTTTCCTGAGAGATGGGGAATTATGGAGACAAAAGTGGAAAGGATCTTAAGAAAAATCCATAAGTGCCCTTGCCTGATTAGACGAGTGCGCCGAAAACTTGTTCACAAATATAAATATATCGTAGGAAATACTTGCTGTACTTCCTGTTTCTACAGCTTCAGTTTTGCAAAGCTTTTCAAAACTGTAATTAGTTAAAATGTATTTTAGGAACACAAGCAAGACAAAATGGTCTGAACGGACTTACTTTACTCTTTATTCATA
>JABUQX010094517.1:15000-19727 GCA_015478945.1 Trachelipus rathkii | reverse complement strand
CCAATCTGGAAGTCACTTTCGAAATATTAAAGATCCTTTACTTAGACGAATCATATATTATTGATTCTCTGTTTCATAAGATCGATTCTGCGCCTATTTTAGAAAATAATCCTGAACATATTCGAATATTCCTGTCAGAAGTAAGGGCATATATTCATGAGCTCAAGGAGTTTGGACTCGATTTCTTTGAAGATCCTTCGGCGGGCTGTAAGCTCATGAGTCATATAATCGTGGACAAACTTCCAACTGGCTTTCTTCGCGAGCTCAAATTAATCACACAGGATGAATATCCTTCCGTTAATGTAATCTTGGAACATTACGGTAAAATAATCGTCTATGGAGAAGGGGAGGGGAAAAAATAAATCGGCCCCTAAAAAGGGATTTGAGCGTAATCGTGCTCCTTTTGAGCATAAATCAACTAAATCGTCAGCTTTTAACTCTTCCTCTAAAGAGGATAGTTTGAAATCTTCATCGTCAGAAGACGAAACCGAACGCAGTCAAAAGGATGGGAGATTTAAAAAATCTTCTAAATCATTTGTTTCGAAATGTAAATTTTGCAACAGAAATCATCGCATGATTTCTTGTGAAGTATATTTTTCTCCTGAAAGCAGGAGAGATCGCTGCTCAAGCAGCAAGCATTTCGCTAATAAATGTCCTGCCAAGAGGTATGGACTTAGTCACCCATGCGGCAAATGTGGTCAAAAATCCCACATAACGGCTCTATGCTTTCAAAATAGTAGAAACGTGTCCGGTGGCTTTTCAGAAGATAGTCGTCCGTCAACATCAGTCGCGGATGAGGAAAATGGTCAAGCCAGTGGCTCTTCAAATCATATCTGTATAAATACAGGTTCAGCCTTAATACGTGGGGTCAAAATATTCTACCCACTCTCCCTTTAACATCAAGAAGGGCAATAAAATAAGTCCATGTAACTTGTGCTTTCTCGATTTAGGTAGTCAGTCCACGTATTTTCATAGGAGCATTCTTAAAAAATTGGGAGTCAATGAAAATAGTCTCCCTAGTCATCAGAGCTCCATAAAAACATTCTTGGGAGAAGAATTGAGATCTTTGCGGTCTTTAAATTTAGAGATGGGCATTAGTTGTGGGAAATATTCCAGCCTATCTGTAAACATCGACCCTGAATTGGATTATCGCTTTTATGTAAAAGGCTCCTGACGGAGGACTATTGAAAATATTACACAAAAATGGATTCAAAGTGTCCAGATAGTCACTATCAAAATAATCATGTTGACAGGGTTTCAAATATTCATGGGCTGCTGGGCATCGATGCTCTTCATTTATTAAAGCATTTTAAAACCGTAAAATGCATTCGGGGCAGTGCCCTTGAAACTTGTCATGGGTACGTGCCTTTCGGGCCTGTAACATCCTTTTTGACACCATCCCAAAATGAAATAATCTTTGGGAAGAATTCTTCGCCGAAAGCTGTCAAAAAATCATGACAGAATTCAGAGCTCCCCATACCGTCAAATATTCAAAGATCTGTCAGGAACGTCCCGGAACATGTAATCAATCTTGTAGTGGAACCGGTACCTTCGTACTTCGACCCGCTCTTACATACCCACACTGAGTCTGATTTGGACTTGGGCCTAGAGAACCTTTATAAATTAGAGTCTCTGGGTATTAATGAGGAGCGGGACCAGGGTTCCATTGACGAAATATTCATCAAGAGATTCCACGAAGGGATAGAGTTCCGAGACGGAAGGTACCACGTGGAACTTCCGTGGTTTCAAGATATTCTTGAGCAGGTTCCATCAAATCATCATGTTGCTCTTGCTACGATGCAACGAGTCAAAAAGAAATTGACTGATCAAGGTTTGATTGGAAAGTATGGGGAAATATTCAAGGAATAACAAAGAGAAGGTATTATAGAGGCTGTGGAGGTGCATCCGAAAGATTATCATAAATTTATCTGGATACCCCACAGACCTGTAATCAAGCAGGCCCTTCAAGTGACGACAAAAATTCGTCCCGTCTTTAACTGCAGCCTGAAAATAGGTTGTAGTCCTTCACTTAATCAGGCATCGTATCCAGGGGTAGATTTAATCGCTTCCCTATTTAAATTATTACTGTCCTTCAGAACAAACAAATTCATCGTTCTGACGGATATTTCGAAGGCCATTCTCCAGATCAAACTAAAGTTAGAAGAGGACAGAAATTGCTTCTCTTTTTTCTGAGAGGCTGATGGCGAGTTACTCACTTACCGCTATGCCACCATCATCTTCGGGTTGGCTGTCAGTCCCTACGTTCTAGGGGCTGTGATATAGCATCGCACCAAAAAATCCCCTCCTATCTCTATACTTCTCTTCTTCAAAATGATCTGTATGTTGACCATTTTCTGTACACTTCTTCGTCTGTCAACGAGCTTCAAGTATTTTTTTTAAAGGTGCCACCTCACGTATGAGTGAGGAGGGCTTCAACTTTTGCTCTGGAATTGCAAGTATTGGAGCTCAAAGAAATATTCAAGGAGGAGGGTAAACTTGCAATTCATCAAAGTGATGAAGAAAGAGTTTTAGGGTATTTATATAATACCGTTCAAGATAGTCTGAGTCTTAGTGACTTTTCATTAAATATTGTCTCTACCAAGAGACAGTTCCTGTCGGAGATCTCAAAAGTATTCGATCCCCTATGCCTTTACCTTCCCGTCACCGTTCGAGGCCGTCTTCTTATGAAGAAAACTTGGGAGGTGGACATGGGGTGGGACGATATAATCGCTCCCGAAATCAAAAATTCTTGGGAGAAGTTGAGCAAAGACCTCAACTCTCTAAAGGAGGTCTCTTTTAAGAGATCTTCTTTTGAATCAAGTGACTCCGATTTATGTATTCATATATTCTGCGATGCAAGCACTGTTGCTTATGGCTTCGTGGTGTATGTCTCGTCAGCGGCAGGAGGTCCAAATCTTCTTTGGTCAAAGGGAAAAATCGCTCCTGCAAAAGGAAGAACGCTTCCCTGTTTGGAGCTATTGTCTGCGTTTTGGCATTGAAGTGCTTACCACAAAATGTTGAGTGGACTGTCGGGTGTCAAGTTCAAGGAATTGAACATTTTCTCCGACTCGCAGATAACTCTTCATTGGATCCAAAATAGGATCTCGAAAGTCAAGCAAATATTCGTGAAGAACCGTGTGCAAGATATTCGCACCATGAGCTTCTCTTCAAGAGAAATATTCGTTAAGTCCTAAATTTCTCTACGTCAGAACAGAAGATAATCCAGCGGACCTTCTGACCAGAGGTATTTCATTCAAAGAGTTTCAAAAGAACATGTCCTTCTGGACTAAAGGGCCAAAATGGCTCTCTTTAAATAGTATTTACTGGCCATCAGCTGAACTGGAAACAGCATCTCCAGTTTTTGCTGTTGTTCAAGGTGGCAATGAACCTCCTGTAGTGGATTTGTCCAAATATTCAAACTTGCACAATCTATATCGAGTAGTTGCTTTATTATTCCAGTTTGGAGCCTTGTCAAGAGGTGTGACAAGTAATCATGATTTAAAAGCACGTCTGTATTGTCTGCGGACAATGCAGAAAGAATCGTTCTCGAAAGAGCTTCAATTTTTAGAAGAGATTAAAAATAATCCTTCGTTCACAGGCCAAGTTCCGGACTTGGTAAATAATCTGAACTTGTTCTTGGATGAAAATAATCTCATCAGGAGCAAGGGTCGTTTGTCAAGATGCAATTATTACAATTATGATGTATTTAATCCCATCTTGCTGTCAAAAAGTCACCACCTCTCCAAGTTAATCATAAGAGATGCTCACCATAAGTGTAAGCATCTAGGCATACAAGCCACTCTTACAAATATTCGGCTCCAAGGCTTCTGGGTGACATCAGCGCGTACCTCTATCAAAAAATGTTTTGCAGGAATGCATAGTCTGCAAAAAGTTCAATAATTTTGCTTTTCGGTACCCGCGCTTCACCAATTATTCAAAAGACCAGGTGGAATTATTCAGGCCTTTTAAGCATGTAGGTGTTGACTACACCAAACATTGGTGGGTCAAAGTCAAGGGCTCTGGCTCAGCCAAAAAAATGTTCATACTCATTTACACCTGTCTAAATATTCGTGCGGTTTATTTAGACCTTATAGATGACATGTCATCTAAATCATTTATTCAAATGTTTGAAGATAGTTCTTCTTAATTTAAACATATTCACGAAAAGCTTTAGACGGGTGAACTGCCTAGTTTTACGCCTGAGAAAACAAACTTTACATAATAGTCTTGTGAGTAATCCCACGTTCCTAAATGTTTAGAAAACGTGAAGACCCTAGACTTTCCCTGAAATATTCTAAAAATACTAAAATTGCAGTGTAAATAATCAAAAACTATTATTACACTTGCCAATATCTAATTCTTCTTAGAATTAATCAAGTTCTTAATTTGAACTATATATTCAGATAAGCGTAATTTGCTAATCTTTCTTCATTAACCTAACCTAACCTAACCAATTTTAATTAAAAAAAATATAAATATAAATAATATATATAAATATATATATATATATATATATATATATATATATATATATATATATATATATATATATATATATATATATTAGTATATATATTATATATATATGGCTAATATGAAGAATTCGTCTGACCCCCCCAAAAATTCTATGTTTAAGAATGATATTCGATATAGGTATATCGATATATACCTAAGATTACCGGGTTGGTGAAATATGTTATTCCTATAAACATTAAAGGCGCCATATT
>JABUQX010094517.1:0-10000 GCA_015478945.1 Trachelipus rathkii | reverse complement strand
AAGAATAAAATGGAGTCAAAAGTGATTGGTTTAAAATTATAGCGAGTGAGGCAGGGATTGTTATGTCTCCTTGGTTATTCGATTTGTATATGGATGTGGTATGAAAAGAATTAGAGGTGGGGTGGCAAGGGATGTGTTAGAATGATGAAGCAATGGAAGAGAGTGGAGGGTGCCCTACCTATATATGCGGATGATTTTTTTTTTTGTGTGGCGAATCTGAGGGGAGTTTAGAGGATTGGTAGTGAGATTTGGCAATGTGTGTAAAAGAGGGTTTGAAAGTAAACGTAGATAAGTAAAAGGTTTATGGTTGTGAATGAGACCAGTCTTGTGTGACGATAGTTAGGGTGGTGAGCAGCTGGAACAAGTGTTGCAGTTTAATACTTTATGATATATGTTGGTTTTGGTAAGGAAAGGATGATTGCAGAATTTAGTAGGAAAGTTGTGATATGCAGAAGCGGCTGGTGCTATTAAATCAATTGGCTGGACTGTCAAGGGACTAGCTTGAAGTGAGCTAGTTTTTTAACATGACGGTAATGTTGTTACCTGTGTTAATGTATAGTAGTGAAATATGGTCTGGAATAAGAGTATTAGATCTAAAGTACAATGTATTCCAGATGGACAATCTTATTGGTGTGTTAGGTTGTGAGCAAGAATTGATAAAATGGGGAATGAACGTATAGGTGAGTTATGTTTAGTTAAGAAAGGGGTAATGAGAGATTAAATAAAAGTAACGTTGAGATGGTTTGGTTTATTTGGAAGGTTGGATGAAAGCTCGGTTGTTCAGTGGATGTATAGTGTGAGTGTGTCTAAATAAAGACCGGCTGGAGACGAATAAAAAATGGATTGCAGTCAGTAAAGGAATGCCCTGGAGGAAGAAATGTGAGTTTGGAGAGCCAAGGAGAAAAGGTGCCATACTAAAAATGATTGCGGGTTTTGTTGAGGGGTGGTGGTTGGTGCTACCTGAGCTAAGGGATGAGCCCCACATTGACGAGATGTTATAGTGAGGGTCCGTCGCCCGTGAAGCTCTAGGGTGTGTTTTCTGACTGCGACGAAGTCTCACTAAAAGGTGTAAAGGGGGCGGTAAGGCTGGGGCTTTCTTTTCGACTTGCGTCATATTTCTTCTACTACTTTTCTGTTTTCCGGTGCTGTTACAGCACCCTACCCCCAATCTTGGGGAAGAAGGTGGGCTATATTATATTATACTATATATATATATAGTATATATATATCTATATATATAATATATATATATATATAATAGTTTAATATATATATATATTATATATATATATATATATTTGTTACCGGACACATATAAACAGTCCTGAGGCCACTGTACACGCGGAAGGTCTATATGGTTCTACAGTCTCCAATCAGGGTCCAGGAATAAGACAACAGGTTTTTCTAGTAGTATATTTTAAGTACAATACAGAGATAATAATTAAAATCAAATCGTTTACCAAAAATCCTACTGGCTAGCCAATAACCCCAAAAAATGTCAATTAGTTAAATAAATCAAGCAAATATTATCATAAACCCCCAAAATGTCAATAAGTTAAACAAATCAAATATTCAATAATACGCCCCCAAAATGTAATCAGATAATTTAAATTAATATTAATATAAAGATCTCCTTCAAAATATCAGTAGCATAAATAAATTAGTCAAATCAATAATAATATCCATGACTATAATAAAGTCAATCAATAACCAGGGCAGACTGTCTGAACAGTAGTACAACCGGAACTCAGTATTCATATACTAAACAACACTGTGGATTTATAATAATAAAATATCACCGGGTCACTAAACCTTTATAACTGGGTCACTCTGTTATTACATGTTAAAATGTTAAGGCGAACTTTAATGTCTTTAAGGAAAATAGAACCACAAATGGACTTCCCTTTAATTTCCTGAGGTGGGGAGTACACTTCAGGTACCCTTCCCATCCAGGTGAAGGTGGGGAGTACAGACTCAGTACCCTCCAAATCCGGTGAAGGTGGGGGTACAACTCAAGTACCCTCCCCAATCGGTGAAGGTGGGGAGTATCACTCAAGTACCCTCCCAATCCAGTGAGGCGGGGAGTACACTCAAGTACCCTCCCAATCCAGTGAATGGTGGGGAGTACACTCAGTACCCTCCCCAACTCCAATCCAGGCAAAAGCGAATCCAAAATTTCCAAGTAGATCACGTTCCAGGTAAAAGTGATCCACAATACTCCAGGTTAGGATCACGGTCCAGGCAAAAGTGATCCACAATACTCCAGGTTAGGAATCACGTTTCCAGGCAAAAGTGATCCTCAATACTCCAGGTTGGGAATCAAGGTCTCCGATTTTCAGTATCATGAGATTAGTTCCGGTATTGGTCCTGATATTTAGTCCCTTGAAACAGAGAACTCGCCGTCCACGATATTTTATACATGTACTCAATTAATAATAATCATATAATAATAATAATATAATAATAAAATAATAATAATAAATAATAATATAATAAAATATAATAATAATAAAATAATTAATTAATAATAATAATAATAATAATACATAATATAAGAAAATAAATAATAATAAGAAAATAATAATAATAATAATAATTAATAATAATAATATATAATAATAATAATAATAAATAATATAAATAATAATAATAATAATAATGATAATAATAAAACAATCATATAAATAAATATAAATAATAATGATAATAATAAGTAATAATAATAATAAAAATAATAATAATAATAAATAATAATAATAATAATAATAATAATTTTGCAAAAGTTAAGATAATAAGGATTTCATAACCTAATAATAATGCCATACTCGTTCCTCTCAATCGTACAGTTGTTCCCACAATCAAAGGTAATAACAGGTCATTCTTTACAGAAGCGGAATAATAAATAATAATAATAATATAATAATAATACATATAATAATGAATATATAATAATAAAAATATAATCAATATGACTGTTATTAATTAAAAAAACCTATATATTAACACACTTTCACTCTCGTCATTCACACACTCTATCATACTAGCAAACATACAAGTAAAGACAAATAATAATAATAATACATAATAATAATAATAAATAAATATAATAATAATAATAAATAATAATAATAATAATAATAATAATAATAATTAATAATAATAATAATAATAATAATAATAATAATAATAATAATAATAATAATCAATTTAATAAAAATTCTACTCCTACTCCATAAGACTATTCTTTCTCGCACAATCTTTAACGCCTAGCAGTCGTAATTTACGCTCCACTTCCAAGATTCTCAACTCGACCGTAACCGTCGCTTTCTATTTCTCTCCCGCAAACTTGACAATCCGGGTTACTAACGTATTGTTTACAACCATAACCTAGCAACATTTCGCAATATAGTCTCCTATAAGCAACACCTGAACAAACCCGATGGTAAACTTGATCACGAAAATAGCATCATAACACTTCAATAATAATTTCTTAACTCCAACCTCGTGAAAATCTCCCAAAATCTACCTTGAAATATATTATCACTTTGCCCATTCACATTTTCCATCTTAACTCCTCGATCTTAATTTTAACATCACTTCCTACTTTTAGTTCACACTATTCCGATACTAACCAGTTTTAAATACTTAGCAAACCTAATATCAATGTTATTTCGTTTTTCCTGAATTTAGTAACAGCAAAAATGACTGTAATCTTCCTATTTTAGTTTTAACATGTGAAATAATAGTTTACTTACCCAGCTTAGGGGAATTGACGATCTCAAACTTTGTTTCCACGAAACTTAACTCCAATAAGTTTTTACAAACTATGTACCCTAAATCACTTAGACTTTTTATTTCTTTAGAGACACTTATGACGGTTTCGATATCACACACCAGTTTCCATGACTTTTCACTTTCCTTGACAAACGAGAAATGGGCATTTTCCTTAGGTCCGCGCATGCCGTTCTTAGTTAGTTGGTTCATTCAATATCAATCCGCCATATAACTCCCCCTCCAAGATTGTGCAACAATCTTAAAAAGAAAAAAAATATCAGCGCCAACCTTCTACCTTACTCCATCCTTCCAGTTGATGCTCTCCTTCGTCTTCGGTCCTTTTTCTATACTCTATAACCTCATCCATTAACGTTTGGCTGTTCCGGTCCGATCCTCTCGCTTGTAAACGGTGCCCTGTCAGATCTCTGGTTCTGATGCCTCCGCTTCTGTTTGTCTAGCACTCGGTTACCAATCATCATCAGCGTCCGGGACTTCACCTACAGGTCTCAACTAGCTCTTCATAGTAAATAGATCTTGGCCTATATTCTGAACCCCTCGGGGCTAGTCACCTTGATATTGACTTCTCCTACTTCCTCACCTGTCTTCCACCTGAATCTCGCCTCGTGCGTCTCAAGTCTGTTATCTGGTTTTCAGTATGTCTACCTTCCGGTTTTCATTGAAATCCACTAACCTTGTCTAAACCCTAAATCCGTTTCCTTCTCATCTTTGCCGCTGACCCTTACTCGAACGTGTAACTATCTTTGGGAACCTATATGACTCTCAAATGCTTCAATGTCAATCACTCTCCTGGTCATTATCTACTCCCACCTCGTCGAACCAATCATGTTGTTCACTTGTATCCACCGGCGAAAGTATCATGCTGACACTTTCCGTTTGAGTGCCTTTATTTTCTCCAACCTGGTCCTCTGTCTGCACCGACACACTTCTTTTACCAGTTACTCCCTGTAATGCCATTTGTTTTAACAATCTCCATGCTTCCTTGATTTTTGCCCCTTGTTTCTTTGGCGTTTTCGCCTCCTGTGTTACTCGTCCTGTCGTGTTATACACTCCTGATATTATTTCCATAATGTCCCTTATCCATCTGCTTTGTGTACGTTGGGGCAATGACCCAATCACCTTTCCACCTTGACCTGTAACAAACTCCTCTGCCTCCGGATTCAACATCCACCTATCCTGAATAACCGGGGCATCCTGTTGATCTATCCTTGTTGTGGCTGGCTCCGACACGTCCCGGTTGATGGCGGAGCAAGTTCGTTTCCCGAAACCGTTGGTTTTATGCTCTTTTTCCACTCCTCTATTTTTTCTTTTAACGGACAAGAGTCACGCCAGTGCCCGATCTCGTCACACAAGAAACATTTCCTTTCCACCACTCTCTGAGTCTCTTGTCCCTGTTCTTTGTTTTCATTCCTACGTTGGAATCCTTGTCCTCTCCTTGCTGGTCAATCCATCAGTCTATGCTCACCACTTCCACAAACCAAGCACCACCCATTAAACCGCCAGCAGTCACGTTTCATGTGCCCAACCCTGTCACAATGATGGCACCTTAACCTTGATCCATTATATGGTTCACCAGACCTTTTATCATACTCCCTTGGTCTACTACTACGTTGTGGTGCCGGTTGTCCATACTGCACCCTGTCTGCATACGTCCTTCTTTCTTCTCCTTGAGGGATGGCTGCCCATATCGGAATTGTATCAGCCTCTGGTTCCGTGTTTTCATCCAGTTCATCCTCATCACGAGCCCAGTTCACCATATCTTTCCATCTCACCTCAGACTTTCTTTTTCGCCTCCCATCCGTAACTTAAATCGTCTTGCTATTTTCTTGGGCAGGCATCTTATAAATTGCTTTTTTAGTGTCTCCTTGTCTCTTTGTTCCTCGTTTGTTGCGGCCTCATAGGTTGTCTGCATTCGTAATGCAAATTCAGCGATTTTCTCTTTCCTCTTCATCTCCATTCTCCAGAACTCCTTCTGGAGGTCCATGACCTCACTATCTTTTCCCTCCTTACACCAGTTTCTTAACCTTGTTACTACAGTGGCATATTTCACCTTAGCCCTGTACATGCTGAAATACATCCTCAATGCTCCTCCTTCCAAAAAGTTCCTTAATTCCACAACCAATCTGTTTTTGTCACGCCCTAAATGTTCCTATTCGCATAACGCTCGAAGTCCTCTATAAAGGCATCGAAAGTTTGGACTTTTTATTCTCACCATATTTCAACGGTTTCACCGCCTTAATATTCGCCTTGCTGTAAGTCCGCATTACTTCTAGCAGTTCACCTGCCAAAATAATGAGCATCCTGTTTACAGCCAAGTTGGACTCCATTCCTGATTTTTCGAGTTCCACTAGCCTTTTTAACCATAATTGACCTCCTTTATCCACTTCACTTTCACCCTCCGACTCCACTTCTGTTACCGTGCTCTCATCACACGTATACTTCCTTACTGGTTGTTTCCTCCTTCTATTCTTCTTCTTCCTCCTTATTTCGTCACTTTCGTTATCCACTTCAGTCCTCCTTTCAAAAATTTCATCTTCTGTTTCGTCATTAATCTCATTTCTATACTGTAATGCATATTGCACCCTTTGTTTAATTTTAACCGGATCCTTTTTTCTCACTGATAGATCCATATTCACTTTATCATCCTTCCCTTTATCCAGGTTTATCACCGGGGTTTCACCTTTTGGTAACTCCAAGACCTGCAAACAGCCCCTCATTATTGCCGCCACCTTCTCTACATCTACATTCTTTGACTCCTCTATTAAGGCCACCTGGAGTCCTTCCAGATGCTCCATAACCTTGGAACCTCCACAAGATCCGTTATCCTTAACCTCTGCGTCAGTCCCCATCATGAATCACCAGGACAATTCCTTGTTTAACCAGGTAAAACGTATAAAAAAATACACTAAATCTATATAAACTCAAAAAAAAAATTATCACCCTGTGTGTGTGTGTGCACGTATACACAATAGTGTTCTTCCCACACCCAAGTATCCTTTACAGGCAAAAAAAAAAAATTTCGTATCAAATCGCCCTGCCTCAACCTGCGACCAAATTGGAGACCGGACCGACACAAGAGCCACCAAAAAATTGCTACCGGAACAACAATAAACCAGTCCTGAGCCACCGTACCACGTGGAAGGTCTATAAGGTTTCCTAACAGTCTCCCAATCAGGTCCAGGAATAAGAAACAGGTTTTAGTAGTAATAGTTAAAGTAACATACAGAATAATAATAGTAGAAATCAATCGTTATACCCCACAAAATCCTTCTGGCCTGCCAATAACCGCCAAAATGTCAAAAGTAAATAACATCAAGGCAATATATCATAAACCCCAAATGTCAATAAGGTTAAACAAATCAAGCAATATATCATAAACCCCAAAATGTCAATCAGATAAATAAATTAAATATTCAATAAAGATTCCTTCAGAATATCAGTAGCATAAATAAATTAGTCAAATCAATAATAATATCCATGACTATCAGTAAAGTCACCAAATAACCAGGGCAGACTGTCTGGACAGTACAACCGGAACTCAGTATTCATATACTAAACAACACTGTGGATTTATAATAATTCAAAATATCACCGGGCCACTACACCTTCTCAACTGGGTCACTCTGTTATTACAGTTAAAATGTTAAGGGAACTTTAATGTCTTAGGGAAAATAAACAACAAATGGACTTCCCTTTAGTTCCCGTGAAGGTGGGGAGTACACTCAGGTACCCTCCCAATCCAGGTGAAGGTGGGGAGTACACTCAAGTACCCTCCCAATCCGGTGAAGGTGGGGAGTACACTCAAGTACCCTCCCAATCCAGGTGAAGGTGGAGGAGTAACACTTTTATATGTTGTACCCTCACCAATCTCGTGAAGGTGGGGGAGTACACTCAAGTACCCTCCCAATTCAGTGAAGGTGGGGAGTACACTCAAGTACCCTCCCAATCCAATCCAGGCAAAAGCGATCCAAAATATTCCAGGGTAGGATCACGTTCCAGGTAAAAGTGATCCACAATACTCCAGGTTAGGATCACGTTCCAGGCAAAAGTGATCCACAATACTCCAGGTTAGGATCACGTTCCAGGCAAAAGCGATCCAAAACATTCCAGGTTAGGATCACGTTCCAGGTAAAAGTGATCCACAATACTCCAGGTTAGGATCACGTTCCAGGCAAAAGTGATCCACAATACTCCAGGTTGGGATCAAGGTCCCGATATTCAGTTACGAGATTTAGTTCCGGTATTTGGTCCCGATATTTAGTCCCTTGAAAATAGAGAACTCGCCGTAGATATAGTTATTAATAACTAATAATAAAATAATAATATAATAATAATAATCAATAATAAATAATAATAAATAATCATAATAATAATATATTAACATAATAAAATAATCCATAACATCGTAAAATAATAATAATAATAATAATAATAAAATAATAATAATATAATAATATAATAATAAATAATAATAATAATAATAATAATAATAATAATAATAAATAATAATAATTAAATAATATAATAATAATAATAATAATAATAATAAAATAATAATAATAATAATAATAATAATAATAATAATAATAATAAAAATAATAATAATAATAATAATAATAATAATAATAATAATAATAATAATAATAATAATAATAATAATAATAATAATAATAATAATAATAATAATGCCATCACCGTTAAAAATCGTAACAGCAGTAATAATAATAATAATAATAATAATAATAAAATAATAATAATAATAATGAATAATAATAAATAATAATAATAATAATAATAATAATAATAATAATAATAATAATAATAATAATAATAATAATAATAATAATAATAATAATAATAATAATAATAATAATAAAATAATACATTAATAATAAACAATAACAACAACAACCATAAAATAAGAATAATAATAATAATAATAATAATAATAATAATAATAATAATAATAATAATAATAATAATAATAATAATAATAATAATAATAATAATAATAATGCCATTCACTTAAAAATTGTAATCAGCAGTAAATAATAAATAATAAATAATAAATAATAAATAATAAATAATAAATAATAAATAATAAATAATAAATAATAATAATAATAATAAAAATAATAATAATAATAATAATAATAATAATAATAATAATATGACTGTTATTAATTAAAACCCTAACCTAATATATTACACACTTTCACTGATCGTCATTCACACACTCTATCATACTAGCAAACATACAAGTAAAAACAATAATAATATAATAATAATAATAATAATAATAATAATAATAATAATAATAATAATAATAATAATAATAATAATAATAATAATAATAATAATAATAATAATAATAATAATAATAATAATATAAATAAACTTTCCACACCTTGTCCATACACTATTCTTTCTCGCACAATTTTAACCCTAGCACTCGTAATTTTACCTCCACTCCAGATCTCAACTCCACCGTAACCTCGCTTTCTATTTCTCCGCAAACTTGACAATCCGGGTTACTAACGGTAATTGTTTACAAAATAACCTAGCAACATTCCAATAATAGTCTCCTATAAGAAACAACCTGACACAAACCCGATGGTAACTTGATCACGAAAAATAACATCGTAACGCTTCAATAACAATTTCTTAACTCAAACCTCGTAACCGTCTCTTAAAATCTACCTTGAAATATACCACGGCTTGCCTTTTCACATTTCCTTCTTACTCCTCAATCCTAAATTTTAAAACGTCACTTCCTGCTTTTAATTCACACTATTCAAATATTAAACCAAGTTTTTTGTAAATATTTAGCAACTAATAATGTCAGCATTATTAACCCGCTTACCCAGTTTTAATAAATATTTAGCAACAAAATAACTGAAATCTTCCTACTTTTAGTTTTAACTTCAAAGGTAATAAGCTTACTTACCCAGCTTAGGGGAATTGACGATCTCAAACTTTGTTTCCACGAAACTTAACTCCAATAAGTTTTTACAAACTATGTACCCTAAATCACTTAGACTTTTTATTTCTTTAGAGACACTTATGACGGTTTCGATATCACACACCAGTTTCCATGACTTTTCACTTTCCTTGACAAACGAGAAATGGGCATTTTCCTTAGGTCCGCGCATGCCGTTCTTAGTTAGTTGGTTCATTCAATATCAATCCGCCATAATATATATATATA
>JABUQX010094516.1:40000-42500 GCA_015478945.1 Trachelipus rathkii | reverse complement strand
CTATATATCTATCTATCTATCTATCTATCTATCTATCTATCTATCTATCTATCTATCTATCTACTATCTATCTATCTATCTATCTATCTATCTATCTATCTATCTATCTATCTATCTATCTATATATCTATCTATCTATTAACTATCTCATAACTAAACTATCTATTTAAATCTATCTATCTATCATCTATCTATCTATCTACTATCTTATATATAGTATATATATATATATATACTATATATATATATATATTATTATATCATATATATTATATATATTATATATATACTATGATATATTATATTATATATATATATATATATATATAATAATATTAATATATAATTATAATTATAATATATAATTATAATGTATAATTATAATTATAATTATAATATAATTATATTATTAAATTATTAATTATAATTATAATTATAATTACCTCACATTATCATTCACTATTGCTGCTAAAAATAAATGCATTGATGTTCTGATTATTATTATTATTATTATTATTATTATTCTTTAGTGTTATTATCAAAATCAGAATAAAAGTCTAATTATGACCGAACTTTTTGTTTTATTTGTAATTTCGAATTATAATTATTAATCTTATTTTATGTAGCATTGTTAATCTGTGAATATAATTATTATTATAATACTTTCATCTAGTTTTATTAAAAGAATTTTGACTCTACTAATATTATTATTATTATTATTATTATTATTTATTATATTATTTATTATTATTATTATTATTTTATAATACTTCATCTTCATCTTCATCTTCATCTTCTCTTCTTCTTTCTTCTTCTTCTTCTTTCTTCTTCTTCTTCTTCTTCTTCTTCTTCTTCTTCTTCTTCTTCTTCTTCTTTCTTCTTCTTTTTCTTTTTCTTTTTCTTTTTCTTTTTTTTTTTCTTTTTCTTTCTTTTCTTTTTTCTTTTTTCTTTTTCTTTTTCTTTTTTTTTCTTCTTCTACTTTTTACTTCTTTTTCTGTTTTATCTTTCTTCTTCTTCTTTCATCTTCCTTCTTTCTTTTTCTTTTCTTTTTCTTCTTCTTCTTCATTCTTCTTCTTCTTCTTTTTCTCTTCTTCTTCTTCTTCTTCTTTCTTCTTCTTCTTTCTTTTCTTCTTCTTCTTCTTCTTTCTCTTCTTCTTCTTCTTCTTCTTCTTTTTTTTTTTTTTTATTCTTCTTCATCTTCTTCACGGAAATCGCATTTTTTCTTCTTTTTTTATAAGCATCAAATCTTCATCGAATTTTCATTGTTTTGAGATTTCGAGTAATAGTATTATTATAATATTTTTTTTTTTTTTTTTATTATTATTATTTATTATTATTATTTTTATTATTATTATTATTATTATTATTATTATTATTATTATTATTTTATTATTATTATAATTATTATTATTATTATTATTATTATTATTATTTTTAAATTCCTATATTATTATTATTATTATTATTATATATTATTATTATTATTATTATTATTATGTATTATTGTTATTATTATTATATATATATATAAAAAATTAAATAAAACAAATTGTCTATATATAATACTGAGAATTTCTATTAGACTTGTATACAATATAACCCTATATGTAATATATATATATATATATATATATATATTATATATTATATATTATATATATATATATATATTATAGTATATATATATATATATATATATATATATTATATATAATATAAATTATTATATATATAGTATATATAATATATATTATATATATATATATATATATTAATATATATATATATATATATATATATATATATAAATAGTATATTATATATATATATATATATAAATATATTAGGGATGTACCGAAACCAAGAATTTCTGGTTCCTGCCGGAACCCGGAGCTTTTTCGGAACTTTGGAAAAGTTCCGGTCAAGACCGGAACTTATCGACTTTTCGCTACACTTACATATTTACTTGAAAACTTGTCTGATTTATACTGGTTTTTCGGTTTTTCATTAGTTGCTGACGCTCGATAAGAAATTGCTTACACATTTTTAACACTAATTTCGTTGCATAAAGGAAAATCGATTTCTCCATAAAAGTTACTTTTTTTTTACAAAACATTTGGATTCAAGCTTTGTGATATGTACCAGGTGGTTTGGAAAAGTAGCAAAATAAAAAAAAACAAATATTGTTTATGTTTACAAATAATGATTTAAATATTGTCATTAGCAGTGTTTATCGAATGTGGAAGATTTTTTAGATATTGAATGCTAATTTATTTGAATGAAACAATTTATCAAACAAAAGGGACTTACCACGCCAGTACTTAAATTCCTCAAGCACGGAAATAGCAATCTTAAGAATTTAAAGAAATTCCTTTTACGTTTAGTGAGCATTTTTTACGATTTTGCGCCTAAGTTTGACAAATTACGAACGCAACTCGAACATTTCTTACGTTTCGTAAGCAAAAATGCAAAAACGAAAACGGCTTTACACTGTGTAGTG
>JABUQX010094516.1:32500-35000 GCA_015478945.1 Trachelipus rathkii | reverse complement strand
ATACTACCCTTTCAGAATTCTCCATATATCCCAACAGCCCTGCAGCTTTTACCTGGATCAATAGGTCTAATAAACGCTTTAATATCTTTTACGTTCAAATCAAATTCTTAAATCATTTTGTTACATGCATACAAGAACTATCTTAGTCTTCCAAACTATTATCTAATCTTTCATCTGTAAACACTGAAGCAAAATAAGCATTTAAAATGTTGACCAACCTCCTTATCTGAACTCCCTAAATTTTCATCAATTTTAATTGGACCTATATTGTCCTATTCTTACTTTAAATTTATAAAAGCTAAAAAACTTCTTCAGGTTTCTTATTACTATTCCTTGCTAAATATTTCTGCCTCTCTCTTTGCCTTTCTTATTGACTGGTTAAGTTCGTTTTCTATTTTTCTATAATTTTCTAAATCATCTTTCCTATTACTACCCTTGAAATATTTTAAAACATCTACGCTTTTCATTAATTTTCTCTCTTATCTCTCTCTTTTCCACCAAACAGGTTTTCTCTTCGCCACCCTAATGGGTTTATTTTTAAAACATACTGACTGAATATTCATTAAAATTTGCTTAAAATGTTCCCACATGATAAAACAGTTTTGGTCTTTAAACTCTTTATCCCAGTCAGTTTTACTAAGCATGTCTTTCGTAATTTGGTAAAATCACCGTTTCGGAAATCTAAGATCCTTTCCTTATTAACTTGCAATTTTGGCCCAGATATCACATTCATATTAAATCTAATTATATTATGGTCATTAAGTCCTAAATTCTCCTCAACTCTAACCTCACCCACCATACTTTCATCGTTAGTTAATATTAAGTCTAATAGTGCATCATGTCTTGTGGGTTCGTGGACCATCTGGCTCAAAAAGTTATCTAGTATACAATTTATAAATACTGAACTACTATGGTCCGTATTAGACAAGGAATCCCATTAAATGCCAGGAAAATTAAAATCACCCATTATGACTATACCTTTTTCTTTACTGTGGCATGCTGTCTCAATTTTTCACAATTTCCGCATCTAATTCTTGACTCTGGCCAGGAGGTCTATAAAATGCCCCTATTCTATATGATTTATTGAACATAAGGATATCTACCCATACTGATTTTTTTTTTTTTAAACCAAATTCAATCATCATGATTAGATTTAAAGTCAGTCATTAATACAGATTGAATATTGCTTTTAATATAAAGCGCCACACCCCCACCCTTCTTTTCTCTACGCTGGTATAAATAAAGTGAATATCCGTCTATTTCATATTCCTGAAAGGAGTCTTCATATAATTCTTCATTAACCCATGCCTCAGTTATGCAAATAATGTCAAGATTCTCATTTATGGTATAACTAATCAACTCATCTTTTTTATTTCTAAGGCTATGAGCATTTGTGTAAAAGCATTTGATATTCGAAATGCTGCTATTTTTATTGCTATCATCATTATTTGAACCTGTAACAACACTAGTTTTATTTATATCACCACTATTACAGTTACCATTGCTATTATTTGTATCCAGATTTAGCCCACCACCCCCAACTTTACCTATTTTTTTGCTAAACAAGTCTCCAAACGGCTGAAAAGACCCAACACTTTTACGACTCAATTGACTCAATCTTGCTGGCAAAAAGATCCTTTACCCAGAAATTCTCTTCCACAAAATTCCAAAAACCTAATATTTCTTGAAAAAACATAAATTCTAATCCTTTCATTTACACCTAAAGCCCTACTCCCCCATTCCTGAACTGCACCTAACCTAGGTAAAATCCCAGAAATCATGCACCTTCTTCCAATAGCTTTCATCTTCTGAATCAATCTCCTATAATCTGCTATTAATTCTTCTGACCTTCTATGTCCTATATCATTTGTACCCACATGCACAATCACCTCTGAATCAACATTTGTAGAATCAATCTCTCTATCTATCCTATCAACGATATCACTCACTCTGGCACCTGGATAACATACTCTCAATCGTTTCTTTTTATTCTTAAATATATATAAATATATATATATATATATATATATATATATATATATATATATATATATATATATATATATATATATATATATATTTTTTTTATATATATATATATATATATATATATATATATATATATATATATATATATATATATATATATATATATATATATATATATATATATAATGTCATTTATCTGCTTCCACTTCCACATACATATCGATTGCATGGATTCGAACACATTTCATAAAAGTGAAATAAATCTGCGTAGAGTCAAATTTAAACTTTAGTAATAAAACAGCTTTACACCTTTAAAAATATTAATTTTTCCCTAAATCTATGTAACAACTGCCATTAAGGCTTTTTTTTCTATTTAAACTTCAATTTAATTTATTTTTATATTTATCTTTTTTCCGTGAAGTTTAAAAAGTATAAAATTTGAAATTTCAATGGATATTAAAAATAATTTAAAAAAAGGTAGGTTTTAAAAATAAAAATGACTTTACATTTA
>JABUQX010094516.1:25000-27500 GCA_015478945.1 Trachelipus rathkii | reverse complement strand
ATTTAATTTCCTTCACCAAATACAAGTTACAAAATCCTTCTTATATATATTTATAGAAACGAAAAGCAAATTTCAGGACATTTTGAAAAAAAAAATCTACTAGTGTAGGGACGAAATTTTTTTTCTTATTCAAATTTCTTTATAAATAATGCAACATCACATTGATATCGTTGAATTAAAAGCTTTTCTGTTATTAATAATTTGAAATTACTTTTGCTATAACCAAACTTTCAGCTTTCAAACGGACAATAATTTAGAAAAACAATCTTATATAAATTTATAAAAACAAAAAGCCACTTTCGAAGTATATTTTAGGAAGAAAAATAAACCATTTATGGGACTAATTTTTCATGTTAATATATATATATATATATATATATATAAGTTCAAATCTCAAGGGCATCAGCAGTTATATATATATATATGTATATATATATAAAGTAGTATGCAGCGTGAGATATATACAGGTGGCAGAGAAAGATATATATATATATATATATGTGCTGTATATATATATATAGAATATATATTTTTATTTATATATATATATATATATATATATATATATATATATATATATATAAGTTCAAATCTCAAGGGCATAGCCCTTTTAAGGAGCGGAAATTCATTAAAAAGTTGTTACAAAAAATCCGGACTCCATTGTACAAGTAATTGGTGGAAGTGTGATAAGTACTTTGATAGCTTGGGCAACTGCTGGGAAAAAAATGTGCAATGATTTTGAAGTAATGTGCTTTAACCCTTAATAGGTAAGGTAGCCATTTTATTTCACCCAAAGTAATCTGGGTCTTTGTTAAAATGAATTATTAATTTTATTTTTCCATCCATCTACAGTAAATTTAAATGGTTTTCGCTTTGAAAATGGAATTGAAATAATTCTGATCGGAACTAAAAAATGGTGTTTCAATTCACCATCTTCTAAAAGAAAATTTGCCAAAAATATTCTAAAACTAATATAAACTTTATTTCTTTTGCATTTTTTTTTGTTAAATCGTGTCCCATAATATATTCCAGCCTACATTTCCAAAAGCCTAGCCATCACAACGAAATCTGAAAAAGAAAATGGCCCAGTGTTTGCAAGAAATTTTTCTGACGCTAAAATGTAATGTGGGTTCTTACAAACCCACATTAGAAAAACAGGGAGGTTGGTAAAGAAATAAAATTAAAAAAACACACAATTAACCTATACCTAACGCAATTCCTTGAAGTGGGCCTTAAAGAGAGTTAAGAAAAAGAAGGAAAAACCGAAGAAGGCTGGGAATTCCACAGAACAGATGTGGCTGGAAAGAAAGTTTTACCACAAAGAGAGAGTCTTGAGTTCACAGTACTCATAGAGAATTCATGTGGACAACAAAGCAACTCAGTGGAAAAAGAAGGGTAAAAACAGATGAAAGCAGGGAATTCCACATAATGATATGCCCTGAAAGAAAGAGAGAGGCAGGCCAATAAAGATAGCCTGAGCCGATGTATTCCCACATAATTCAGCGCAGACAACAAAGAGCTCCCTGCACTACGATTGTGACGCAGATCAACATATGAATGCAGAGATAAAACTCTCGGCGCGAACTTGTCGTTGTAATACCCATATAGTGCGTTATATGCCAGGGTTTTTCAATGTCGGCATCGAATGGCGGCGGTGGCGGTTATACGCAGTATAGCAGGCATAGCGCAAGGGCGCATGGGCGCAGCAGTATATGGCATAAGGCGTGGCAGCAGCATATTAGTTGTTATGCTATATATATGTATATATATATATGCGTTAATATGAATATATATATATATGGCATATATATATATATATATATGCCATATATATATATATATATATATATCGTGGTAAATGTAGAAATTACGGTATCCATGACTCCATTCAATTCATTGAAATACATATCTGGACTTCAGCCTGGTAAATACATGGAGATTAGCAACATCTTTCCCATATAATAAAGACAAAAAGCCATCTCTCTTGACTGCTTTTCTTGGGAATCTAATCCTTACAAGTGAGGGGGACAATTTAATCGGTTACTTTGAGTATAAAGTTGTTACATATAATGCAACTCTTCATTGAAATAAAATAACTTAAACATTCCTCTGCTTTTAATTAAATTTATAAATTACGTTTTTTATGATGTTCCTTTGCAATTTCAAACAAACATTTAATTTCCTTCACCAAATACAAGTTACAAAATTCTTCTTATATATATTTATAGAAACGAAAAGCAAATTTCAGTACATTTTGAAAAAAATCTACTAGTGTAGGGACGAAAATTTTTTTTTCTTATTCAAATTTCTTTATAAATAATGCAACATCACATTGATATCGTTGAATTAAAAGATTTTCTGTTATTAATAATTTTAAATTACTTTTGCTATAACCAAACTTTCAGCTTTCAAACATCAATTTAGAAAAACAATCTATATAAATTTGTAAACAAAAGCCACTTTCGAAGTACATTTTAGGAAGAAAAATAAACATGTTAAT
>JABUQX010094515.1:0-18047 GCA_015478945.1 Trachelipus rathkii | reverse complement strand
AGATCATGGAAGGGTAGGAGGGTATGGAGGACAGTTTGATTTACTGATTTACTGATTTACTGATTTACTGATTTACTGCTTTAGGGTATGTAAAAACGTAAATTTGCAAGTTATAAACTTAAAAAGAATAAAAAATTTATTTTTTTTTTTTTTTTTTTTTTTTTTTTTTTTTTTCTGTATCGATGATATACATCATATGAAGGGTGTATACCAAGTTTCGTCGTTCTACGTCAATATCTCAGGTTTTGGGGGCCGGAGACCCCCCTTTGGGGTGTACGGTTATTTAACTCCATATATGATATGGGTACCTTATATGAAGGGTGTATACCAAGTTTCGTCGTTCTATGTCAATATTTCAGTAGGTTTGGGTTGGAGGACCCCCTTTGGGGTGTACGGTTATTTAACTCCATATATGATGTGGGTACCTTTATATGAAGGGTATACTGCTTGCTGTTCTATGTCAATATTTTTGCAGTTTGGGGGTTGAGACCCCCTTGGGTGTAATGGTTATTTAACTCCATATATGATGTGGGTACCTTATATGAAGGGTGTATACCAAGTTTCAGCCTTCTACGTCAATATCTCAGGTTTGGGGGCTAGAGACCCCCCCCTTTGGGGGCATGGCCACGTAACCTCGTCTACGACGAGGTTACGTCACCCCCTATGGGGGTGTCAAGTTTGAGAGATACCATGGGGCAAACCTATCCGTTACCAAGAGTGTAGTGCGGTATGGCAATGCAGCAAGTAAAAGTGGTGCAAAGGTGTGTAAAGAAAGAAGTGTAAATACAACTGATGGAATACAATTAAGTCATAAAAATAATATTCGGTAATTAAACATTATTTATTTATTTATTTATTTATTTATTAATTTATTAATTAATTAATTAATTAATTAATTAATTAATTAATTTATTTATTTATTTTTTTATTTATTTAATTAATCCGGAAATTTACTTCCGGTTTTACTTCCGGTTTCGGGCGGTCGATCGTTTACTTCCGGTTTTACTTCCGGCCTTCAATATCCTCGCTCAACTACTTATATATATATATATTGGTGCTATTATTACATATTACATATTATATATATATATATATTACATATATATATTATATTATATATATATACATATATATGTATTATTATATATATATATTATTATTATTATTATTATATATTATATATATATATATATATTATATTATATAATATTAATATATATATATTGCTATTTATTAATATACATTATATATATTATAATATTATATTTTATTACTATTTATCATATAGTTATTATATACAAATTTATAATGTTATTATTGTTGTTATTATTATTATATATAGGTATTATATATATTATTGTTACATATATATTGGTTATTATATTATTATATTATTATTATTACATATATATATATTATATTATTACATACATATACATACATACATATACATATTATTATACATATATATATACATTATTATATATATACCTCAACTATTTTTATATATTATATATATTATTATTATAGTTATTATATATATATATATATATATATATATATATATATATATATATATATATATTATTATTATTATATATATATATATATATATATATATATAATATTATATATATTTATATATATATATATATATATATATATATATATATATATATATATATATATATATATATATATATATATATATATTATATACATATTACATATATATATATATATTTATATATATATATATATTATTATATATTATTAGCATATATATATTATTATAAATATATATATATATTAGTGTTAGTTATAGTATATATATATATTAGCATATATATATATATATATATAAATATATATATATTACATATATATATAAGTTATATATATATATATATATATATATATATATATATATATATATATATATATATATATATATATATATATATATATATATATATTATATATATATATACATTATTATATATATATATATACATATATTATATATATATTTATATATATTATTATATATAGTTATTGAAAAAATAGTATATTATATATATATATATATATATATATATATATATATATATATATATATATATTATATATATATATATATATATATATATATATATATACATATAAAAATTTCTGTTAAAAGGTTTTTAAGTTACAGCTCATACGTATAACAATGCTAAATTTAGAATACAATACATTTCTATGGAGAAACAACTACGACATCTCCTTTTTGGATTGTGTCACTCTTCTTGTGAATCGACGATATACTATCTCTGTCCTTGTGATTCAACGATATATTGTCTCTATCCTTGTGAATCGACGATATACTATTCCTATCCTTGGGAATTGACGATATAAGGTCCTTATTTTTGTGAATCGACGCTATACAGTCCCTATCCTTGTGAATCGACGATATACTATCCCAATCCTTGTGAATCGACTATATATTATCCCTGCCCTTGTGAATCGACGATATACTAGGTCTATCCTTGTGAATCGACGATATACTATCCCTATTCTTGTGAATCGATGATATACTATTTCTATCCTTGTGAATCGATGATATACTAGCCCTATCCTTGTGAATCGACGATATATACTATCCCTATCCTTGTGAATCGATGATATACTACCCCTATCCTTGTGAATCGACGATATATTTTCTCTTTCCTTGTGAATCGACGATATACTATCCCTATCCTTTTGAATCGACGATATACTATCCTAATCCTTGTGAATCGACGATACACTATCCCTATGCTTGTGAATCGACGATATACTAGCCCTATCTTTGTGCCGCGAAACAAACGTTTGACTGACACTGCTGCGAGAATAAGATATAACGGTGAACAAGGTGACTCAATTTATAATTTTTTTTAATTATTCTTCCACAATTCTAGAAGTTTATGATCCCCCTATGCTCTTATTTTTTTCCATTAGAATACAAATCGGCTATTTTATTAATTTTATTTCTATACAAGATTCATCCCATTATTTACCGTAAAATAAGTTGATTTTTTGTTTGTTTTAAATCATCAGAACTGACTCTCATAAGCTTATCGATGACTCTTCTAGTTTATCAAGAATCTCTTTAGAAGACTTTGAAATCATTTTGTAACATCATTATCTTTCACCATTGTCATCACGGAAGTTAAGCTAAAAATTTTGAATTTCTATAGTGTAATTCAAAGAAATTGGCACTGTGAAATATTATTAGCTTTTAATCTGTCATATTTCTAGTTCACTTACAAGTTCTCTTTCATTTAGGTAATATTTTGAAACGAATCATCTGCATAGAACATTATTTACAATACTTTTTTCTCATGATATATATATATATATATATATATATATATATATATATATATATATATATATATATATATATATATATATATATATATATATATATATATATATATATATATATATATATATATATATATATATATATATATATATATACGAGGGCTGTTCAAAAAGTATCGAACCTTTTTATTTTATGCACAATGAAATGCAGTAGTGGCGCTGACCTTCGGCGTAAGAATACATCTGACCCTAGTGTGCCTGCGCTAAATATTGCCGTCTCGCTACAACGCCTCCGCAGGAATGTGTAATCCTTTCAGTGAGTCACTGTAGTGAGTACTCATCAGACTTTGTCTTGCTTTTTTCTGTCTTGGGAATGACAAATATTCCCATTGCGAAGATTGAACTTTGGTTTCTGGGTCATACCCAGAAACCCAAGTCTTATCGACAATGATAACGTGATAACAGTCCTCAGAAAGTTAGGGTAAGTTCTTACATTGTATAATATGTCTCTGAAACATCAGCGCGGAGTTGCTTTTGCTCCATTGTTAACAGCTTTGGCATAATTATGCTGCTACTCTTTTTCAGACCCAGATTCAGTCAAAATGGAGTGTACAGAGCCAATGCTTATTTCAACCTACGTTGCAATCTCTGAATGGCTGTCCTACGATCCAATGACTAATTTTACACCTTGCGAATAATTTTATAATTACGGGTTATTGATGGTCTACCAAAACTCTTCTTACTTTCCAGTGATTGGTGGCCATGTTCGAAGCGATTGTGCCACCCTTTAATGCATGCGACACTCATTGCATCTTCTCCAAATACTTGCTGAATTTTTGGTATAGTATCGGCTTGGGTATCTTCGAGATTTGGTCAAAGTTCAATACAAAATCGCTGCTCAAGCTTTTTTGCCATTTTCAAAAGTAAAATTCGACAAGCACTCACTACATTGACTCGTTGTAAGGCTAACACACTTCGACTGAGGCGTTGTAGAGAGATGCCAGCAGTCTTTGCACGCAGACTAGGATCAGAGGTATTCTTACGCCGACGGTTAACGTTCTAACTATATTTCATTGAGCAAAAAATCAAAAGATCTGATACTTTAACAACCGGTTCTATTTTTAGTCATAAAAGTTAACTGACTGTTCGTTTTCACGTTTAGTCAAACAAGCAAAAGAGGGATCATGTCGTTTATCTGCCTCCACCTCCATATACATATCGATTGCATGTATTCGAACAAATTTCATAAAAGTGAAATAAAAATGGGTAGAGTCAAATTTATATATAAATATAGTAAATATATATATATATATATACTATAACTATATAATATATATATTATATATATATATATATAAAATATATATATATATATATATATATAATATATAATATATATGATGTATATATATATAAATATATAAATAATATAAATATAATATTATAATATAATATATAAGTATATAAATGAAAATAATATATATAGTATATATATATATATATTATATAAAAATATATAATATATATATAATATATATTATATAATATATATAATATATAATATAATATATAATATATATATATACTATACGTATATATATATAATAAATAATAATATATATATATATAATATATGTATATATAATATATATATATTAATATATATAATATATATAAATATATATATATGATATATAATATTATATATATATATATATATAAATATATAATAATATATATATATATATATATTATATATAATTATATAGTATATATATAAGATATATATACGTTATATATTATATATATATATTATATATATATATAATATTTATATATATATATAATATATATATATATATATATATATATATATATATATATATATATATAATATTATTATAAATATATAGTATATATATATATTATATTATACTAGATATATTATAATATATTATATATATATATAATATATATATAATAATTATATATATTATTTATTATATATAATATATATAATTTAATCATATATATGTATAGATAATATATATATATATAAATATATATATAATATAATATATATATAATATATATATATATATAATAATATATATAATAATATAATAATATAAATATATAATACATATTAATAATATATATATACTAATTATATATATATATATATATATATATATATATATATATATATATATATATATATATATATATATATATATAATATATATATAATATATATATATATATATAGATATATATAATAATATATATAATATATATATAATATATAATAATATATATATATTTATATATATATATAATATATACCTAAACCAGTTCTACATATCTGGTTACGTTTAAAGGTATATTTACGCATGCAACTGCCAAATATTTTTAATAGTTCAAATATACTCCTAAATCCTAATTGCTAAATTATATACTATTTCATACACACTCTAAAATATATTTCACTTTTCCTCGATACACCAACAGTTTAGAAAACATTACTTTTAAATTCTAATCTTTAACTAATGCTTTCACTTTCTGAATCTATTTCTTTTTTAAGAGGCACTAACTTTCTAATACGACTTTAGTTTAACATCGCTTTGTTTCTCACAATATCAATAGTAACCTATTTGATTTAAAAACGAGCATGGCTTTCAAGATAACACTCCTTAGTAAACTAAATTTTACAAGTCACTTTAAAATGCTTACCCAATCCGAGGAATGAAATCCTTATGCGCTGGCTGTGTCAGGAAAGATCCTAATAATTTCAGTCGTTTGTGTCTTCACAATTAATTTTTTAACTCTTTCGCGATTTTTTAAACTTCTCACCTTTCTTCAAGCAGACAATATATATTTTTGACTGTGAAAGCGCTTATCCACTCCTTGCTTTTGTTGGCTTATCATCTATTAGCTTCTTTTCAAAGATTGGGAACCCAATTTTGAAAAAAGGCAAACCCAACAAACCAAACAACCTTACCTAATTTCCACTAGAAGCTCTTTTTTTCTTCTGCCCTTCTCTCGTGTTTCAACACTCCCTGCTCTGTAGGTATTGATAGTTCATAGAGAACAGGTCCTCGTGAAATCTTTCATCACTGTAGTTATTCATATTCACTACACTTGCTTTTACTCCTGTGGTTCTTCCGTCTGTTTTTCCCACCCCACCAGTTCTGCATCTCTCACAACTTCCTGTAATTTCATCATAATATAGACCTTTGAAATGATATATTATACTTAAATCATTTCAAGCAAACACTAATTGCATGTTGTCTTCTCAGATAGTTCTGATATTTCTCTCCTATGACTTCTTCATTTTCTTCCCTCACTTCCATCCATAACTTCTATTCCTTATCTGATAACTGTGTATCCGGGGATCTAAATGGACTTCTCGAACCTCCCAAGATCCAATTCATCATCAGATCTTAGCATCTGGACTGTGTAACCCATTAGTCTATGTAGTTTCCCACTTGTATACATAGTATTGATGTTAGCCTATTTTCGTCTGTGTCGCTTTCCACCCCTCTTCAATCCCTCTGTGTATTTAACATCCTTCCCTATATCTAACGTTTAACCTATCTCCAATTTTCAAAAAGATCCCATGTTGTCTTTTAATCAAGTAATAATAAATTAATATATAATAATAATAATAATAATAATAAATAATAATAATAATAATAATATATAATAATATAATAATAATAATAATAATAATAACAAATAAAAAATGGAAAAATTAAAAATATAACAATAACATAACAATAACAATAACAATAACAATCACACACAATAATAAATATATAATAAAATGAATAATAATAATAATAACACATAATAATAATAATAAAGATCAATAAAATAATTAATTACAAATTTAAAAAAACAATAAGAATGAATCTTTTAAAATGATACATAATATCATCTTCTATAAGTCAGAATTACAGGCGAAGTAAGAATATCAGGGCAACTTATATGTCACAAGCTTAACAGATAAATGAGCTTTATATGTCTAGATCTAGAATTACAGGTTACGACTCACAGAATTCAAACATTACTTATATTATTATAAATTTACATAATTCCATAATTGGGTCATGATTACCTGAACATTAAGGGCTATGCTAAGGACCACATTATAACCTAATGTCGCTTTACTAGATATGGTAGAGAAGTCTAAGAGATCAATGGATTAGACAGACGAGTGGGATCTGGTAGATCTATAGTTTGGATATGAGAGAATAGAGGAGGGTGTTGTGATATAATCATCATGTTTCCGAACGACTATATTGGGATTCATTAAGTACAATTGCAGAGAGATGATGTGTGAGAGAGAGTGAGAGAAGAGGAGAGTGGCAAGAATAAGTTATCTTGATAGAGTACAAGAATTGACAGATAGATTCTATGAGAAAGAGAGGGCCATGTTTCTAAATGAAGAATATAAAGGAGTATGATGAGCATCGAGACGAGAACAGGGTGTGATATCGAGCAGATAGAAATAGTGACAGTACGTATGTATTTCGATACAAGAGTAGGAGAAGGTAAGAAGCTTGTGTAGTGATCTTCAGAAGAGACTCAGTGATGTGAGTGAGATATGTCATTGTAATGATTGAGAAGAGTGTACGAGAGACACGATGAGAGAGACGGAGGTAAGCATGCACAAGAGTGATATGTAGATTGATAGCACATCGAGACGAGAGAAGCAACGAATCCAGCAGACGGAGTATCTAGAGAGGAGATGAACAGAGAGAGATGCGATGCATGGATAGAGTGAGCCGAGAGATCAGCGAACAAGATGAATGTATCGTCTGAGAGGACGAAGTAGAGAGGTTCCCCAATAGTAATGAGCAGATGTGAATGAGATGTCTTACCAAAGTTTCTTTGTTTGAAAGAAGATAGAGACGAGAGGAGGGGGAGGGAGAGAGAAAGTAGAGAGTGAAGAGAGAAGGTATGATACGTGAGAAAGAGCAAGTGCAGACAGAGGAGAATTACTAAACCCATACTGCAAATTTCATGAGAGCAGTAGTTTCAAATAATGAAGAATAGCGTCTCCTTCTTTCCGAGCCAACTTATCTCACCCATGCCCACTTAAGGGATGTAGGGTTCTATATTTCACGCAGACAATGAAAAACACCTATCTAATGAACTATTGTAGAGAATAAAAGCCGCCCAGCTAGGGAGTTGATACAAACTATTGATTAGAGCCAAAGAGAAGGTAAAATCATCCTTCACATTTACTGAACAGCAGAATAGTAGCCCGGAACTCCGAAGAAGACGACGGAGGCCTGACACAGAAGAGCGAATGAAGAATGACCGATGTTCACAGGGGCCAAGGTCGCTGATAGAAAGAATCAGTCCACATGGGAAACCGTTGAGATGAGACAACGTTAGTTCGAAAAAGAGGGAGTAAAAGAAAAATTAAGTGAAAGAGATGGTTTGTGGAGATGCTTAGAGAGAGAGATGGGAAGAAGAGAAGAGAGAAATAGAGAGAGAGAAGAGAGATGATCAGCACGAGCGCATTTCGTTAATTTTGCTACTTGTAGAGATAGCCTATGAGTATAACACAGATCGAAATATGTTTCCTGTAGAGATGTATAAATTCCACAAAATACAAGACGTAGGTTAAGTAATAATAACGAATTCCCATCCAGTATGCTCAGATTCATAGTCCCCAGTCATAGATTTACTCCCACAACCGATAGTCAATAATATAAAAACAAAAAAACTGATAACTTCGATAATAATTATAAATTAAATATCTCACAGAAAGGTGGTAAATACATAATGGAACATCATAATAAAATAACTAATATAATTCTATAAATAGTTGTATAACAAGTTTGATTTTGGAATCTCTCAAAAAAGTAATAAATACGCACATTGACAAAGTAAGAATTTATCACGGTCAATAATAATTAATTAAAGGAATGGAGATACTAATAATGAAATAATAAGTAATTCTATGATGAAAACTAATAGGATACTAGTATTATATCATATCAATAACAATAATAATACTAAGTAAGATAATAATAGATGACACTGAATAACTATATATTAATAATGAAAATCTGAAACCGCCTTCCATCATAGACTAATGAAATTCCTGCAAAAGAACAGAGAAGACAATTGCGAGAGTTTCAAAAAATATTAGCATAAAGACTGCTATAGGAATCAGCACCATCCGTCGTAGAACTACTTGACTAACGAGAAGGGATATGTCTCTTCGACAGATATTTATCGATCAACAAATGAAGCTTTTCTACTACTTTTCAAATTTTTATCCATTGTACGGTAAACCCAGACCATCACCGCAATAGTGAGCGTTGCACATCGTTCTGAAAACTTGGTATTTTTATGAGGCCAGATTGAACTTCTCACACAGAATCAATCCTTATATTAAGATGACCCCGCCCTCCGCACAAATTTCAGTGTAGCTGATTTGCCCTCTGTTTCTATGCTTAATAGCAATTGTGCTACACAAGGAAGTTGTTAAGTAACTGAAGTCTGTTATGTAACAAGTGAGAGTCTGTTATATGACACTCACTCTACTATGCACGTGTCCGTCCTTTTGTGTGATTCTTATACAAATGCCCGCCAGACACGCATAGCTTACCTTTAGCAGCATCTACTCGACAATCATTGGAGGTCTTTATATTAGACAAATTCTATATTTTTGAATTAAGGAGGTCATGTATAAGTTCACGGTAATGCTTCTAGCGGGCGGACTGTCTATATTAATACAGTCAAATTCATGTTTCTTATTGTAAAACGATAAAATTTTAGCAACGTATTCAGTTGCACAAACCCCATACGTACACACACGAGCAAGTGAGTAGTGAGAAGTTATCAACTTGAACACTAACACCAACGGAGCATTATTAGGTAAAACTTATCTTTTAAAATATGATATTTAAACAAAATTCACCCTTATCTAGAGAATGGCATATTTAGCATAGATAGATTATACGCATCAATGTGGACGTATTTGTCACTGTTTCTTTCGACAAGGAAGGCTTGTACAACTCACATTATTACACCTAATAATCTGACCTTACCATAGTCATTATAGGATGAGTATGATCTTTGGCTACTAACATTGTTCTAGAAGGAACATTCTCTGATTGTTAATACCAGATTCTCATCTTGTCTGTTGTTATTGCTTTAGATATTAGGAGATCTCCTAGTTCGTCCCTTACCCGATGTTGTACATTGATTATTAAGTCCTAATTATTCTTGTCGAGTGAGTGGGTTATCTTATATTACAGCCTTAATAGTGAGTATTAAGATGAATATATGAATCAATAATAATGACTACTAGAAATAATTGATAGACAACAATAATAAGTATAATATTCAATACCCTCCATAAAAAAATGAAGAATAATATTAATAATTCACAATATTATCGTAATAATAATAACCACATAAATACATGACATATATAATAATGAGTAAACTACATCTAATCAATAAATATACCATCCAATAGTATTAATATCTACATATTCCTTAGAGTATATATCATGTCATGTATGGACATCAACATATTTTAAGCCATAAGACTGAAATAATAATAATAATAATAAATAATGAATTAATAATAATAATATATAATACGAGATTAAATCACAGTCATAAAATTCATTTCCCAACGATATCTGAATAATAATAATAATCCACATAATTATTACCTGCAATATAATAGAGCTCACATAATATGAAGTTGAATAATTAATAATTACAACTACCGAAAACGACAAAGAAAAATACTAATAAATGATAGAAGTATCATTAGATGTAATTTATACAAACTATAAATAGTACCGTCTCAATTTCAGGTTGAATATAAGACACAATAAGATGTTCAGCAATCTCGTGTTGCAAAGATAGTTTTATATGTCACATAAATTACACATGACTTCGTGAAATTTTTGAACCTGGGGAAAAACAGGTTACAAATCAAGGCTCCAAATGATGTCTCCAGTCCAGGTGTCCATCAACTAAAATACAGAATACTTCTACGAATGTATGTTAATTAATTTGGTATTGCATTATATGCTTCATTTTAATAGGTAGAATTTAACTGTGTAGAATCATATTATACTCACTTATATTCGACATTATTTTTATATTATATATAGACAATAGATAATAGAAATAGAATAGAACTAGAATAGAATAGATACTACAATAAAATCATAGTAATTTGATTCAATTAGCTAGATATTCCGATCTAGCATCAGACGAGAAAAGCACGGCGAAAATACAGCATTAAAAGTAACAACTTTAAAGGATGGCAGAAACACCATTATGAATAGATAATAATTAAACAATATTCTGCAAAAACGATGACTCAGGCAATTAGAAACTCATCTGGGATCCTAATACAAAATCCCAATTTCTTAGATTACCCACGTGTTTCTACATAGCTGGGTTAAAATTTATTTTAGTATGTTTGAATGATGAAATTGCGCCCTTAAAGACAGAAATCTCAATGATCAGTTAATTAAAAAAGTAGAAGAAAATAGAGTTACATAGATAGAAACACGATATAGATGACGAGCACTACACATATTGACCAATTAGATACGAGTAGTGAAATTCTAGAGAATCATGCATAGATAAAAAGCGATTAAGAGATTGTAAGAAAACTAGATGAGACATATTCATAAGAGAGAGCGGAGGGACGGATCGTATAGATGTCAGATGTACAAAAGAGGAAGACAAAACACGGCTCATATATCGAGAAGATACAAAGGCGAAAAACTACTAGGAAATAGAGGGATGTAAAAAAAGATGATTAGTGGATTGAGATCACGTATAAGAGAGAATTGTAGATGTAGAATATGCTAAGCACACTACAGTCAGACAAGAGACTCGACAGAGAATGTATAGCATAGCAATGAAGAGACCTATCAAGACAAGGATATTGAGCTAGTGTGAGAGTGGAGCATGCATGAGTCAGACCTGATTATTAAGAATTGTTGAGATATGCCACGTCATGTTTAGCTATAGTAGAAAACTATATATATCTATATATCTCTATCTTGAGAGAAGGCATCACAAAGCTTAGAAGGAAAAGAAAATGGCTGTAGTTAGAGAGCTGGACAAGGAAAGGACTAGGTCATATACCTCCTCATTGCCAAATGGTTGTGTTGTATGTGATAACGAGAAGAGAAAGAGTAGATAGGATGTGAGAGGAGTGCTAGAGGAGAAGTATGGGATGCACGAACTACGTGCACCCGAAGCATGAGAGGGAGTTAGAGCACAAGGATAGATAGTGTAAGTGTGATGTATATATGATAGTAAGTGACGATGTAAGTGTTAAATATATATAATATAAGATATAAGTATATGGAGAGATAAGATAAGGGGAGAAGTGAGAGAGAATAGATGTAAGTAAGAACCCTAAAGAATAGGAGAGTGGAGAGATAGTGAAGAGAGATGATTATAGTGATAGTAATGAGATGATAAGAGAGAGTAAGTATGATGTGGGAGGTATAGAGGAGTTATAAGAGGAGTGAATATTGGGCTAAGCTATAAAAACTTAAACTATCCGGATCCGCAATCCGCGGTAATGTAGAAGTAAGATGAGGTAGTAGACGAGAGAGGCACTGTCCATATGACGAGCAGATGGACCGGTATTAGTGAGCAGAAGAGAGAAGTGATCGAGACAGACGACGGTAGAGCATATCCATCAGATTATAGGGGAGCAGGAAGAGGGGAGTGTGACAGTTTAAAGAGAAGACACGAGGTGAGTGAGAGAAGCGAGCAGAGGGAATCAAGGGATGTTGATGCCAGTGCCGATCGAAGATTCACGTGAGATAAAGTGCACGGCAGTCTGTGCTACTAAGACAGAATCACGTAGAAAGCAGAAGAAACTGTACAGTAAAGACTGTATGGATCCGATGTAAGGATAAAGTAGTATCACTCGGACGAGGGGCAATTTATTGAGGCGATCAAGAGCACGGTGACTCAGGTTGACGTACGGAGACTCTTTAAGGACATGATATAAATAGTCCGATATCTAGATTATAGAGGAGTATCAGAGCGAGAACGTAGAGAAAGATAGAGTCGCACAGAGAGAATCGAGTGCGATGTGTGAGAGATGAGCGAAGAGGTAGACAGTTTGATGGCACAGAGGAGTTGTTGTGAAACGAGCCATGTACACGACTTGGACCTGCCATAGCAAAAATGACCAGTAGAGAGAAATGATAAGAATAGGTTATGGTGAGAGAGAGGAGAGCACACACAAGAGAGGCACCCGTAAAAACGAGGTCCAATTAGAGCATTAGAGAGATTGAGATGAGTAATGCGAGATTGTCATATGAGCAGTAGATATGATAGAATCGTACTGACTCACGATGAATAGAGAGACAGAAGAGGAGAGTGGAGTAAGACGAACAAACCTGGTCACAGTTTGATGAGAGAAGAGTGAGAAAGAGTTGTTGAGAGAGAGAAGTGAGAAAGACTGAGTGAGAAAAGGATACTGGTAGTAGTTGAGAGAGAGAAGAGATTTGAGAGTTATAAGAGAATAAGAAGAGGGAGAGAAAGAGAGAGAGCATTCCTTAAATATTTGTAGAAACGTAGGACCAGATTTCAAACAGTTTTTGTAGAAGCTAAGATATCTAGAATTCAAGGTCAGACATTATTAGGAGTAATTAGGAACAATTCCAACATATATCATAATACTTACAGCTAGTAAATATTAAATAAAATAATAATAATAATAGAACATAATCACAATATATAAATATTGTGTCATGTTACGTTTACACTAATGAAAGATATTCTTCGAAGTAGCATTAATTCTTAATAAAAATCAATATAAAAAAGTAATTGCGAAAAATATTTCTTAAATAATGAATTCATTGATTGAATAATAATTGAATATTATAATAATAATAATAATAAAATAATAATATAATAAAAGAAATACCAATAATACACATACTAATAATCCCGTTAGCATCTATTCACCGATAAAATGAACTAATAATTAATTATAATTAGTAAGAAAAAGTAATGAATAATAATAAAAAAGTAAAAAGATTATCTTAAGTCATAATTTTAGATGAGAATATGAGTAATCTAATATATAATAAATCACAGTGAGATAAGTAAGTAATGAAACTTGTTTGCTGCAGATATAATAATTACATACTATTACATAATAACACCAATAATAAAATAAAATAATTAATAAGTAAAAATAAGATATTATTTAATTAATAATCCAATAATAATAATTAAAAATAATAATAATCTAATCAAATCAAATTCATGACATAATAATATAATAAAAAATTGTAAAAAAAATATTGAAAATAAATTTTAATTTTTAAAGAGACATGAATTTGAACTAATAAATAACTGCAAAGATAAAGAACTATTTCTTATCGGTGTACATTAAAAATGTGATAATAATATATAATAATTACATTTAATTAATAATAATAATAAATAATTATGAGTAATATACAAAAGCTAGTACAACTGATCAATGTGGATAATTTAAAGTAATGATTATAATAAGTGAAACTAATATATAAAATGAATAACTAAGGTAATATAATTAATTAATTAAATAAACATATACTACTATAGAATACATAATAATAACTATATTTAAAGAAAATCAGATAATAATAATAATATGAATCTAAAGTAATAATACAATATAATATAGTGATTAATAGTGAATAATATTATAATAATAATATATATGAATAATAATTATAATAATCCATAATAATAATAATATAATTAATAATAATAAATAATAATATTAAATTAATATATAATAGAATCGATGAATTAGAGAATAATCAATATATAATAATAATAGAAAATAATATACAATCATTAACAACCGTGAGTGGTGGAGACAAATATATATATAATATATTAATAGATAGAGAATTTCTGACGATAAATATGCTAATATACGAATATATAATTATATAATTGACCTTCAAAGATGGGAATAATATTATACAATATAATAAGATAAAGAATAATGAATGAATAATATAAAATTATAATAATAAATCATTAAGACTCAGAGACCTACAGACATATTCTTATATCTTATATTCACAAGTATGATATGTAACGTTTACATATCCTTAGCATCACTTTGAAATATGACACAGAATATCCTATACACAAATCAATGTATCAGAATTGGAAGTCAGTAACTGTATCAATATTATCACACTACTATATTCCGCATACATTTTATCAGTGCATTTCCACTGATTCATGCTCCTATACTGAAAGATGATCTTGAGTAGATTTGTGAACCTAACACAGTGTTATCCTCGTGTCCTTTGAGCCGCCGGTTCAATACCCAAATCACTCATTTATCAATTGTTATTTTTTTCGAATAAATATGCTAAATTACAGCTATATGTGTTGGGATTCTGCGTGAGTCATCAATCATGATATGATCGACGCACCCACACTCTTCCTGTCAGATAATACTATTTACAATTTGCGCTACTAAATCTACTCATGAATGATGATAATCCATGGCTCTACATCTATAGAAGTATATGTATATATATCATTAAAATATCAGTGATGCTCTGTCTCACCGAGTCAGTATGTATTAGACTACTCCACAGTTTCATAGTAGTTATTCCATATCAATATAAGGTGTACAAACTTTACACTAACTATTATGATAAGTGTAATAGCAGTGAAGATATATATGATTACTTGAATCCACACTCAACTGAATAATTAACAATGTCAATAATACACTATTATAATTAGATGTAATTAATCTATATTATTAATTAATAATTATATAATAATAAATAAATATCAAGTAAATATACACCACTCCAATAAATCAACCATAATCAACTTCAACATAGTGAATAATCATAATAATACAACAATAGAGTCAATCACACATTATATCTAAGCGAAGCCAGAGAATAAAGTACAAGTGAATGAATAAAAAAATAATATTTATGACATAGGAGGTAAACGTAATTAATATAAATATAACTGAAAATTGATCATGAGGATGAATAATAATATATCCACATATAAACCAGTTATATATATATAATAATGAGAAAATATATATTACATAATTAATTCATATATCTACTCATCATTAAGTAAATAATTATCAATAAGAAAAAGTTATCATAATTATTATAATAATAAAATTAATATTACTATATCACATAAAGTAGACAGAGTAATAAATAGATAATTGAATAATAAAGAGAAATTAATATTATGAATAAATTGAATAATAGATAATTACGATGACACTGAAGGATGATGCTATCATATCCATCATAATATACTACTATCTATATCCTGTAATACATACAAAAATCACGATTCAATACAATACAATATATAAACACACTAATTCTCCAATATTACAGATAGATAAATAATGAGATTACACAAATTAATATCACTATATATAGTATATAGTAATGTGAATAAATATAGATATGAGTGTTAATGGATGATAATATATAGAACTGATATAAATACTATAATGACATATATATCATGATTAATAATATAATATCTATATTTTCATTTTTCCCAGAATTAATAATATTATATCTATTATATATAATAAGTAAGTTACAAATGTATAATAATTATTATATTTATATTATTATAATTTAAATAATACAATAATAATTAATAATATATTAATAGATTTTAATTATAGTCAAGTTAGATAACGTAATGATTATTATTATATAATAATTATTATATAATCACCAAAATAGACTTCAAACAAATGAATACTATCAATCAATATATAATTTATAATACAGACAAAGTAGAGTTGTATCAGAGTTACAATACTATATACCCACATGTATGATCAACATTGAATATAGTAGGATATATGAATAATAATAATAATAGTATAATAATAATTAATGAACTAATATAATAAATGAACATAGAAACCCTTATATAAAAAGAACTATTATACTTTAAAATTTAGACCCAAGCACGATAAATAATACATTAATAGCCTACATTCAAGATGTAATAATCTAATCATATGCAATTAAATAACTCAATAAGCCAAATTAACGAAGAGACTAACAACTAATCACTAGGAAAACTTATCTATGATACTCGAATAATCACCTTAATTAGATGAATTAATATAATGATGCACAGTAAAAAATATAAATCCAATATCCATAAATAATTTCAATCATTATAAATTACATATAGACGAAAAATCATCACATAATTAAAGAATGAATTGTATGATCTTGTTTAAAATTTACATCAATAACACCATCACCTTAATAAACCAGACCATCAATCACGATTATCCTAGCTCTTATCCTCGCATTAAATATATGATTGCAGCATCCAAAGATAGATAGACTAGTTTTGTATAATAAGCTCGTAGATAAGTATTAATAGATGTCTGTCCTAAACTTGTGCAATAGAAAATTAAAATTTACATCTTCAAAACTACAAAATTAAACACAAACATAATATACATATATTATGAACTATTTAATATTCTTTAAATAAGAACTAAAACACATAAAACAAAATAAATCCCCATAATAGTTTCAAATAATAACAGAGAGGAAATAATAAGGGAAAATATAAATTGCAGGTGGAGCAAAACTTAGTAGTTTGTGCATAAAGATGCAAGA
>JABUQX010094514.1:25000-27500 GCA_015478945.1 Trachelipus rathkii | reverse complement strand
ACTAAACTTATGTTATTAATTTATTTCACTTTCCATTAAACTAAACTTATATTAGTAATTCATTTCACTTCCATTATTTTCAATAACTAGCTATCTAACTTATTAGAAAAAAAAGTTCAATCTTTTAACACTATGAGGCGTTGCTGTTCATTGTGTTCGATTTAGTTGATTTTAAAATAAAATCGGCTTTAGCTTAACTGGATGCTGATAATCAACAAGAGCCAAAAACGGATACATATATACATACATATATATAAATACATACATACATAGATACACAAGCCTATACATATAATATTATGATTATCATTATTATTAATATTATTAAAAACTAAACACTATATTTCAAACACAAATTCAATATATTTCACTATCAATCACTACTAATCACTGTATTTTAATATTGTTATTATCATTACTATTACTATGCTACTATGATTTAACACTAATATTAATATGTTCTACACTATATTTCACTACTATGCACCACTACTCACTATATTAAATATTATTATTATCACTTTCACTACTGTCACTATTATTATATGACCAGCATTCACGAAAAATTAATGAAAGGGTGGGGTTTTAAGACCCTTACTTCCAGAGGAAGAGAAGTTGGTAAATTTTCTTCAAACGACTCGACGATTGCCATGGGAAACGCAACTTCACATTCTGCAATGTATTATTTTAAATCTCCTCTTTATAATTTTATTTTTGTATTCAATAATTAATTTTCCAAAATAGCCAAAAGTAATGATTTTAAAATTTTGCAGCTCCTCGAACCCAGATTAGATATGAAATAAATTTAAATGTTTTTAAAATTTTACATTTTTAAAATCCAAAATCGTAATTTTTTTTTTTTGGCAGGTCACTTTGAAACAAAAGCTGTTCTTTCTCTTCTCTTTCTTCTTTCTCTTCTTTCTCTTCATTTCTCAACCGCTTCATCACTTCAATAAATCATCTCTGACTATATCCTTCTTCTTTCCAAAATTTATCTCTCTTCTTGGTCCCTGTATTTGGCTTCCCTTTAGTTCCACTGTGTCCACACACAGACGACGGTCGAATTATATATATATATATATATATATATAATATATATATATATATATATATAATATATATATATATATATATATATTATATATATATATAATAATATATATATATATATATATATATATATATATGATATGTATTATGTATATAATAGATATACCCATTACAGGGCTAGAGAGCAGGAGCTGGGAGCAATGGAGCTTAACGTATTTGTAGGAGTCGGAGCTGGAGCTGGAGCCGGAACTAAGATAAGCATTTTCAGCGGAACCTAAGCCATTAAAATTCTCCTGTCACCCCCTGGATCCTGGATCCTGTTACAAAAATTTTATTTACAACTAGTTTTGACATTAAAATTAGTTCAATATCTTCTTCAGTTTTTCAGAAGTTAATTCGGGCTGATGTTCCATGGGGAAAAAAAGATATATACATATCTTTCAAAAGTATTGACTCCGGAGTCGGAGTTGGGGCTTTATCTTTGGAAAAAGGTGGCTTCGGAACCGTAGCCAAAGCGAATTCGCATCAGCTCCTCAATCCTGATGCCCAATCACAAACGGAGTTTTAATTAAATTTCATTAATGCGAATAAATCTTAAATAATAACCGTAAAAAATTAATAATGTTGTTAATTATATAAATACCAAAACAAAATATTAATAATATGACTAATAGTGGTAATTATAAAATAGCTATAATAAGAATAAAAACATAAATTTAAAACTAACTATAGTAATAGCAGTAATAGTGAAAACAAATAAAAAAAAAATAAAGTACAATATTAACATTAGTATTAATAATAGCAATACTAAATATCATTAATTATATTATTATGATAAGAATTGGAACAACATAGGTGTTAATAATGATCTCAGTTTTCAGATTAATAATAATAATAATAATAATAATAATAATAATAATAATAATAATAATAATAATAATAATAATAATAATAATAATAATAATAATAATAATAATTAATAATAGCTGGGATAGAGTAATTCGATTAATAATTATCACAAACTGAAATAGAATACTAGCCAGAATAAAGTGATTTTAATAATAATAATTATAATAATAATAATTATAATAATAATTATAATTATTAATAATAATAATTAATAGTAGTGATAATAGCAATAATAATTAATTATAATGATAATGACAACATGATTATCATGATGGTAAATAATAATAATAATTTATTAATTAATAATAATTATTAATAGTAATTAATGACTAATAATATTAATAAAAATAATATTAAAAATAATAGAAAATTTTTATTACTTAATGATAATAAATTATTATTATTATTATTATTATTATTATTATTATTATTATTATTATTATTATTATTATTATTATTATTATTATTATTATTATTATTATTATTATTATTATTATTATTATTATTATCTCTCTATTTATTTATTTATTTATTTATTTAT
>JABUQX010094514.1:0-10000 GCA_015478945.1 Trachelipus rathkii | reverse complement strand
GTTTAAATGGCATTACAAGCTGAAAGATCCGGGCTGAGATCAAACGCATACAAGTTACTATTCGTAGCGTATTCTTCAAGATTCATACCCGTACCGCTATCACCGCATGAAACAGTGTTGGCTATTAGATCGTGGAAAGGTCGCGAACATAGAGATTGTACCCCATTATACGACATTTCATAATCACGTCCGTATGGCTGACCATTTACATGTAAACTGACACCCCTAAGGTTGAAAGGGGCAAATTTATATGTTGATTTTTTATAATGTCCTGAATATGCATCGTGTTCTACAATTCCAGCTATTACTTTTTGAGGAAGATTTCCGTTAACAATGTTTGGAATACTGATGCTTGATAAACCATGAGTGAAGTTAAATACTTTGGTTTCTACTCTTCTGATTGGGTACTTGGCTGTGGTTGTTAAAAGCGACTTCTCAATTTCCAAATGCCTCTGGGGAAATAACTTCACCTTTCTAACATAGAGAAAAGCCTCTAGCAGTTTGAAGATAGGCTCAGGACATGGAGTTGTAGCATTAGGATTACTTTTTATTTTAAGTGCAAATTTCGGGCTCGAACGGGATAAGCGGATTCTAGCATCTACAGATGGCAGAATAAGTCTTTCCTGAGAGAATATATCACCATTTAATCGTCCGTAGAATTCGTAAGTGTTATTTACGACTTCAGCCGCTTTAGCTACATGTGTAGCCTCATCTTTGAAGCTGTAAAAACCACATGATTGAAGATGAGACTGCTTAGCATCATCAGAAAAGTTCAGTAGATGTTCTATGTAGCTTCTATAAGGATAACTAGCTGCCGAAGTGCCGAGCGAAGTTTCATTGAGGTAAACATCAATCTGGTTAAAACAAGTGTATAGGAAGTTCGACTCTGTATACACTATGTGGTCGTCACCTGTAGGAAGGTCTGTACCATCGGGGTTTGTCAATTTCGTTTTAAAATATAGAAATACATTAGATGGATCTAGATACTGGTCGGAGGTGCCTGATGTTGAACTCTAAAAGGAACGTCAGTGCTGGCTATCGAATGTGTGGGTTAACGCTGAGAAGGCGTCACTACGCTGATCTGAGTAGGGATTCATCGAGAAGAAATCTAATTCGCTCCTTAAGCAGTCTGGACTAGCAGGTGAAGGAAATGCATCTTGTCGGTACGGGCTAAATAATAATGAACAAAGCCTATATGTGCTCCACTTTATACATAGCTGAGGACAGCCAGTACACCATCTAAGTTAAATGGTGAATATCAATACATTTTAGATTTGCGCCTTCTAGCTTCCTAGGGCTTTTCCGCACTGTGATTTTCTTATGGCCTTTCTTCTTCAGAGCTCTCTAGTCTTTATTTTTCCTATTTAGTGGTCCACGTCCTTAACTCTAGTCCGGCCCTGACCTGTCATTTCGTCTTTATTTTCAGCTGACCGTCTGAGCATCCTGTCGGAAACCTCGGATCCGGGCTTTAATGAAGCTAATGAGGATTGCCCGTCGCTATATCTTGCATCGTGTGCAGGCCTGTTCTTTTTTTACCTAGATATTCACCCCTCTAAACACACAGGGATGGCGCTTCGCAATAGCTTAGTGAAAAATCCTCCAAGACCGTATCCTCTCTGTGATCTCGATCCAATGAATACTCTCTCCATGCTTATTACTTATGTAGCTGGAGCTTCTTTCCTATACTATCTTTACACTGCAAGAGTATACCAATGAATGAAAAAATGCAATTGATTATGTCCCTTATATATCCTGCAGAGTCATCTATTTCTTGAATGAATTCCAGTAGCATATAGATGAGATTTTCAATTCTGATTAAAAAATGTTCCATCATTTCATAGCTGATGAGGTCGTTTCTTTCTAATGTGGACTTTACACATCAATGTGCCACTTGTAAATGGGTATGGGCGACCTTCCACGTCCTTTATATATGTACTCTTATAGAGCCGATTGATGACCTGTTCAGTGAGAGATAGTGCACATTTGGGAATGTTATTACCTTACTCTCTTGAGGAAAATAAACCACCCTTAACAGAGGAGCTGTAGTATCGCCCACATACTGGTGTTCCACTATGTCAGTGTAAACATATGCCATTCCAGGATGTTTGAGCATCTCGGAGGTGATACAGGTATAATGTAACACCCTGTCTTGCTCGTCGATTAATTCTTCCCTGGTTATATGTTCGTTTTCTACTGTTTTCATAACCCTTTTCAGCATAGTAGGTACATCATGGAGGACATCTAACCAACCTTCACGTTCATGAACGTGTTTCCGTTGCCATGACGATCTCCTGAGGATAAACACGTCAATATCTCTAAGGTTAATGCCTGCCGTTGATCTCAAAGTAATTAATACTTCATCATCAGAGGGATGAATATCTGTATTGTAAATTAGATCTCTACACATATTACTAGTCGCTAAAAGCGTATTTAAATAACTGAACATTGCAGGAACTGACTTAAAATAGGATTTCCTCATTACAATTCTTTCATAAAAGTATTCTCTTGTTCCCATAGTGACGCGGTTTAAAGCGCCTGTGTTCTTCACATCCAATATAGTTTCAACACAATCTACACTTCTGTAAACATTCATCCAGTAAAGATTATGTGGGACATTTTCCACATCTGTATTTAATATCACTTCACACAGCCCGACTTCATAAACGTCTCTTTCAATGTCGATAGGGTTCAGTAACTCTGTCGTGAAGTCTGAGAGCTTATTATCAGGATGTAGATTCATCGAAGCCGATGAAGGCAGAGTTAAATAGAAGTGATCTGTACTCGCTATGGTCTCAATGAATATCAATGATTCTTAATTTACCTTCGCTTTTATATACCATTAAACCTGTTGTATTACATCCACCCCACAACTAAGTACTGCTTATTTCTGCCCTTTCCTTTCGATGCACATCTTTTTCAATTTTATACACATTACTTTCAGGATTGAAGCGTATTTTTTGTATTTCCTGTTTGTAAAAACCTCTATTTTTTCACCGTATAAATCCTCCAAATAATATAATTTTAAGCCATCGTAGGGGAAGTCTCGAATATTGTGAACTTTGAAAACCTCTGTAGACCACCCTGACTCGTAGCCTTTCCTAAACCTTTCCGCCTCTCTGGAGACTCGCACATAACCAAGCACACACCTGAATTATCCTTTATTTTCCTGACTCTTCGCTGTGAATGATCCACCATCGTAGGCTTTATTTCCGACATTTCTAGAGGGGTAGATTTTATAGTTCTATGGAACGATCTATTATAAGAATGAGCAAGGTCTTGTAGTATGTCAATATACTTAAAAGTGTTCATGCGGGTAAAGTACCGGTGCATTTTCTCCTTGATAGTACGCTGTACTCTTTCAACTATAGCTGCTTTATTCACTGAGAATGTATTGTAATACCCCATGTCGTGCTCTTTAACTAATTCTTGAAATTCACGACCGAAACTCACTGCCTTGGTCAGTCCACAGCATTCTCGGCCATCGCTTGTCACCCTCTATAATTTCTCTCAACGCCTCAGATACAGTACCTGACTTTTTATCTTTTAAAGGTTTTAACCATAAATATCTAGAATACACATCAATGGTGAAAAGTATGTATTGATATCCATCGTTGTACGAGCTGTATTTAACCATTTCGGATAAATCCAGCTGCCATACGCTATCGAGACAGGGGGCTATGGTTTTCCGGGTAGGAAATTTTCTGCGAACAGGTTTATGTAGAGTGAAAGCCTCCTCACCTTCTAGATATGCTTTCAACTCTTTCCGTCCAATGTCCGGAAACCTCCCACCGCGCTACAGTCTCTTCACATCGTAATAATATTCTATCAACTCCCTGAAATTCCCATGGTATTAATGACATAAATAAACATTTTATATATATGAGGAGACATATATTATATACATATATATATATATATATATATATATATATATATATATATATATATATATACATGGTGTGCGGAAATATAAAACATAGTGATTAATATGATGAATTTATTTATTTATTCACAAGTGAGCAAATTAGAACAATGAACAAATTATATATATATATATATAGCATATATATATATATATATATATATATATAGTATATATATATATATGAGAAAGAGAAGGAGAGGAGAAGGAGGAAGAGAGAGAGAGAGAGAGGAGAGAGAGAGAGAGAGGTATATATATATATATATATATATATATATATATATATATATACATATATATGAGTGAGTATTAGTACTTTACTAAAGTTTAGAGAATGGAAGGTTAATTAAGGAGAAAGTGTTTAAGAAGAAAAAAGAGTAAACACAGTTTGGAAAATCAATATTGATAAGACTTACTTCTATTTCGGGTCTTGGTGTCTTAGGAATATCATCCAAGTCTGCTAATCTGCGTGTGTTCAAGATTAAAGAGCGGGGAAAATTTATAGTCTGAAGCTCCTGTTTGATTGTGGGCCAACCTGTTACAGCCCCCTTCTTCCAATCGCGCGAGAGATCAGCTATTAAATCCACAATGTTTGATCCTTTAACTACCTCATCATCAATAATGATTTGACCGAGCATTCCAAGTTATTTGTTCTTTTAAAATAATATAGAGAGTTAGTCCTACTTGCGAGAACGTTTGGCAAGCCTCCTCTAGATATTTCTGCTGTCTCTACCACCCTCAGGCCTACTGCAGATTTGTCTCCCTCCACGTCAGACTTTAACAGTGGCCCCTTGATGCAAATCCTTTGAGGCTTAATAATTTCCTGCATTGCATCTTGGAAGAGATTAAGTGCATAAGCTGTAATGTCTGAATTTAATATCCGATACACCTCTTTCTCTGGTTATCTGTTCAACTTTAGGGTCTAACAAGCTGTAAGGTAGAGTTTAAGGATGAATTTGGGCAAAGTGTCTGTGGTTGGTGGTTCTCCCTGAGAGAAATGGCTGACACTTGGTGGAAGTTGCAGGAGGACTGCACTGGCAGTGGTGCCGTGGATAGGCTGAGGATGGGGATTCTGCAATTGAGTGAAGCAGTATAACTCTCATTTTCTCATATTCGTTAAACGGTACGGCTGCTAAACCTTCTTTCTTACTATGATATCCACTTAAATCAGAGGAGCATGAGAAAAGTAGAGGAAGGAAAACACCGCCTCCCTTCTGCAGCACCTTCTTTTTATTTTTCAGTTGCTTTATGTTACGGGAGAGTTTTTTAATGGTGTTTCTGTGTCGACGTAGCTTTACCTTCTGAGGTCTGTTTAAAGGAACATTCCCCTTTATAAGATTCAAGCAGAGTTCACATACACACTGGACGAACTTCTCATCATCTACGTTTTTCAGATGGTTTCAGCTTTTTAAATCTTTTTATAAGAGGTAAATACTTTACAACCAAACTACTCATTGTGTAGAACACAGTTTCTACCTCAAAGTGGTAGAATGTTAAGGTGGAGGGTGTTCCTAGGATGAAGCTCACACAGCAAGTAGCCGTATGGATCCGAAGTAACTTCTTTATATACTTTCAAGAACTCTTTTCGTGCCAACGGAAACATCTGAGATCCTAGAACATTAACCTGGCTCATATCTCTTCTTTGTCCAAACAGAATCAGATACTGAGTGTTTAAAGAAACAGTCCTCATGTGCTTGCTTTGATGAAAAATGTTCTGCGTAATGAAAAATACAGATATATTTAAATGATGGGAATACACCGTAAACGTCTCAGCTATATCCTCGTTTAACTTGTGCAGCATGTCGTCCAGAACTATAACTTTATGACCTTGTACATTTTCCAATGATTTAATATCGTATATCCCTTCATGGAATTCTACTATATTATTATATTCATTAAACTTCGCCTGGAATACACTATAGCACCAGATTATTTTCACAGGTGCATGCTCAAAAATTCCACCCCTTTAATATGTTTAACAACAGAAAGGTTTTTCCGCAGCTTGTGGGACCAGCCACCATACATGTAGCAGGGCTGAAGAACATGAATTTACCCACATCCATACTCGTAGCGTGCTCGAGGTATAATGTAGCTTTCGCAGTTATATATATATATATATAGATATATATATATATATATATATATATATATATATATAGAGTATATATATATATATATATATATATATATATATATATATATATATATATATATTCACGAACGTTTACTATCTGTGTTAAAAACTTCACTTAAAAAGCTTTTACTACACAGCTAGAACTTTAATAATCACAGACGTACATATTTTAACAATAAATATTTTATCATTAATTACGTTTACAATAATATTAAATATATTTATAAGGGTGTATAACACTGTTATAAACAAACACAGAAACTTCACGAAGACTCAAGATTAATACTCTGTAAATCTTTACAAATATACCAGTCATTTATATCGTTGTCTATCATGTAGGCACGGGCCTCATCAATACCATCCGAAAGCACATATGTAAAAAGCTCCCTCTCGGATATCATAGTATGTTTGGTCTCTGGATCGTCAGCGTAAATACGAAGATGTATGAATTTCTGCACATCAATAGTGTCTAGGAATCGTTTAATAACAGTTTCAGAATCATCAACCAGCATTTTCTTGAATGCGTAGTATTCCTCGTATAACATATAATGAACGACTGACACATAGTTAGATAGCACACTCACTCTCTTCATATGCCTTATCACCCTTCCGCCTACCTCTGACATACGCTTCAGCTGTTGTATTCCTGAGATGAAGAATCCATGTGAAGTACGTTCAAATACTTCTAATCCGCTTCGTCGTTCCCATAGTCTAACTTCCACTCCGATGGTGTTCGCGTGTTTAGAGAAGGTTAGAGTAAGCTGCTTGCCCTTGGATCCTATGCTCTGGCTGATAACTGTTTTCGAGTAGTTTAAAGCAGCATTGGGGCTAAAGTAATCAGTAAGCATGGTCTCGACGTGTTTACATACACCCAGTAATTCTTCGGGACTCATGTAAACACGATATGATGAATTACTAACACACGTGAAGAATTCAGTTCCATTTGGGTTCCTTTTATATAAGAATGCAACTCCGCAACCCGGTATCTTAACTTCCCATTGGACGATGTCTTGTATAGAGGTATACCTATTAAGACGGACCATTTCGAACTCCGTCTGGAAATGGAACACTTTTAAGGTAGAGTAGGGAACTTGTTCACAGTTTGACAGTTAAAGCGACTATAGTTTGAAACGAGTTTAGACTCACAAGGGGACATATATAATTCTCGACCAATCACCATGGAGGGATGAATTGAGACATAGTTTGAAACGAGTTTAGACTCACAAGGGAACATATATAATTCTCGACCAATCACCATCGAGGGTGAATTGAGATAAGGTTTACTCCCACCAATCACAAGGGAACATTTATAATTCTCACCCAATCACAGCTGAGGGTGAATTGAGCTAAGGCTTACATCCTCCAATCACAAGTAAGGTAAAACATGTGTTTTTACGATCTGATGTAGAGTAAAATTATTCTACTACTATACATTACTGTAATAATAATAATAAAAAAAAAAAAATAATAATAATAATAATAATAATAAATAATAATAATAATAATAATAATAATAATAATAATAATAATAATAATAATAATAAAAATAATAATAATAATAATAATAATAATAATAATATAACAACTCCTAATTATTTTTAAGAAACTTTGAAATAATTTTTGTTAACATGAGTGAATAATATAAATGTAGATGATTAATTATAAGCAGTAAAGCTGTAAAGCAGTAAAGCAGTAAAGCAGTAAAACAGTAAAGCAAACTGTTGCTAGGTGCAGCCCAATTATTGATTTCACGTCACGTTTTAAGGGCGCAAAGTTTTGACTAAATTTCTAAATTCATTTTTGCTTCCAGTGTGTAATTGGCTTGACTCTGATTCTTGAGATAAGGTTGTTAATAGTTATCTTTTTGTAGTACATCAAATAAAAGTTGTTGTTGTTGTTGTTGTAAGCGTAGATGGTGTTGTTGTTGTTGTTGTTGTTGTTGTTGTTGTTGTAAGCGTAGATGGTGTTGTTGTTGTTGTTGTTGTTGTAAGCGTAGAGGGTGTTTCATGGATTGTGTTTGTTTCTGTCTTGATTAATAACTCTAAGTTTTATCGTCATCAGATGTTTTTTATAAAGTTTCTTTTAATTTTATTATAAGTAGAATGTGAATGGTGATTGGCATTGTTTTGTTGATGCGTCTGTGAATGGTGTAGAGGATGTTTCATGAGTTGTTGCTGTTGTTGTTGTTGTTTCATGAAACGAAGTTGTTGTTGTTGTTGCTGTTGTTGTTGATGATGTGCTGTTGCTGTTGCGGCTGTTGTTGTTGTTGTTGTTATTAATGCCTTGTGACTGCTGATGTTTTTGCTGGGGATTTTGCGATGATGATGAAGAAGAAGAAGAAGCAGAAAAAGAAGAAGAAGAAGTTCTATTAGTGGACAGAAAAAATTCAGAGTTAAGACCATACAGTAATAAATAGTAATGATAATAATAATAATAATAATAATAATAATAATAATAATAATAATAATAATAATAATAATAATAATAATAATAATAATAATAAAAAATAAATAATCAGACACAAATTGAAAAAACAGTAGCCATATGAACAATGCATTTGGGAAGTCTTGTTGTAACTTCCCAATAACAGCACACAATACAAACAATAATAATAAATAATAATAACAACAATAACAACAATAACAACAACAACAACAATAAACATGTTTACTATGGTAATATATGTATATATGACATAGCATATTATATATTATGGCATACATATATACATATATACATATATATACATATATATATATATATATATATACATATATACATACAATAAAAAGCCTTCATCTTTATCAAAGAAACCCGTCTTCTTTTATACCCCTGAGGGCAAGATTAATCTCGAAGTGAAAGATAAGCTTTTAATCCATTCGAGCAGACGGCTAATTATTTTTATAAAGGACTGCAATAAAACAAAAAAGACAGGAAAACTATTTTATTCAGCCTGTCACACACTTTGAACTAAATTTGTACTTAAACATGATTTGAAGAGCATCTGAAAGGGGCTGCTTGGCACGGTCAGTTAAGTCCTCGATACTTACCTGGCGATCACCGTGATAGAGCAGCCGAAAGGACGGGACTGAGCCCAACCTGTCCCACCTGTATATATAAGGTCGTACAAGATGGGGTGAACTAAGAGAGGGAGGAGTAAACTCATTCCCTCAATGACAACGGAAATGGAGTGGAGGGTGGAATGGGACCATGGAAGGAAACAAGGAATGGAAACATGGAAGTGAGGAGCAGGGTGCCCGTGGTGGGTGCGTGTGTGCGTGGCGTGGGTGTGCGGAACGTGGCAGGACATCTTGTATCGCTGATGACCGCGTCATCAACATTACACTGAACGGTATAACCCACGCAGCACGCACATAAGCAAACATAAAGTGCTGCGGGGAAAGGCAGGGTAAATTAACAATACATTAACCATATTATCGCACACAAAAAAAATCACACATCCGGGTAACACAATCAGCGTACCGCGAGTCACCGTTGGCTCACAGGCACGATTTGCAAATGTTGCTTCGCAATACGCAACGTACCACCGAAATGGCACTCTCTATCCGGCACTGGTTACTACTGAATTAGTTGAGCGTTAACGGTCTAAATAAACGTATCGCGTAGCTCAGTTGGTGTTAAAACCAAAACCGTGTTTTGTAGCCAAACGGCAGCGCTTTAAAATTTACCCACTATTGGAAATTAATGTTATGATAAAATCTGAGGATGGTTTAACCGCGACGGAGATCTGTTGTCTTCTATGGGCTGCGAAACCAAAAGAAACCAAGCAAGATCTAAAATGCCTCATATTATTTCTATTAAAATGAGTATTTTTGAAAACCCAGTGTGAATTTAATCTGAGTGAGAAAGAGGAGGAGGAGAGAGGAGAGAGAGAGAGAATGGAATGGAAGAAAGGAATGGAATGGAATGAATGGAAGGAACAA
>JABUQX010094513.1:0-17500 GCA_015478945.1 Trachelipus rathkii | reverse complement strand
AATAATAATAATAATAATAATAATAATAATAATAATAATAATAATAATAATAATAATAATAATGACTCATTAAGTAGGAGATATATATATATAACTCTATATGGTTCAATATATTTCTAGCTTTATTTATATATATATATATATATATATATATATATATATATATATATATATATATTATATATATATATATATATATATATATATATATATATATATATATTTATATATATATATATATATATATATATATATATATATATATATATATATATATATATATATATATATATACTACCTCTCTCTCATATATATATGAGTCAGTGTACAGGATCCAAAACGGCTCACAAAGCGGCCCTGCTGGGATGAAAAATCAGCACCATGGGAGGACCCTGATATATATATGCTTCAAGTGTCAAAGGGAGATTTGGATGGGAAATGAATATTCAGTCAATCAAAAATAAATAAAAACTACATAAAATTATACCTTTGTATTATAAATAGTCCTGGTGCATAACAAAAATCAAGTGTTATAAAAGAATATTCACTTCTTGAAGATACAAGAAAATAGAGATACTAAAGTGGGAAGATTCGGACAAGATATGGGATAATCTTTCAGAAGGTGTTATGGACCATAAAGTAGAAAAATGACGACGGCGAATGAAGGGTCCAGATGGGAAAAATCAATGAAGATATGGCGACCTGATTGAGGGGTGTGGCAACGGCAAAATTTGTAAATGGGAGGAGGGTCTCGTGACATGTAGTGTGGTGTGGCCAATACGGAGGCGTGCAAGCATCACCTCGTGTAAGCGTTTTTGTCTGTGGGAAGACCACTCACCAATATTCAGCTTTATGTTTCTGAGTTTCGCTCCCCGTTGATCACTCGTCCAGCACTCTTATAACAAGATCCCTTGTCGGAAAGCAGGATAGTAATCGGTTGATGGAAGGCAGCCTTGTCGAATGACATTCGGGAGGTACCTGGAGCAACTCCGAAAAGAGGAGGTGGCCATTTTGTCCTCTCTGTCAGCGATTTCACCAGTTACTCTACCATGAAGGGGGTTAACATAAAATAATTTGTTGTTTCTTACGGAGATGGGCAATAGAAGAAATTGTTGGCCACAGCGGATACCATTGTGTTTTTAGAGCAGGGTTTTAAGCGCTTGTAGCGCACTGAGCGAATCTGAATAAATACACATAGGAGTAGTCTTGGTTAGGATTAGAATTCTAGAAAGGGCAATGTTGCCCAGCCACTAATTATAACCGTAAAAATTATGAAGCATGGGGGAGGAGTAGGAGAGGAGTTGCGGTCAAGGAAGAACAGCAGATGTGCACTTGCAACCCTCTATTTTAGAGCCGTCGGTAAACACTGGAGAGTAAATTCATCATGAACTGCGGAATGAGACAGGAATGATACTTTTAACAAGGCAGCCGGATGGCTGGAGTTGAAAGAGAAGGTAAGAGCCAGAAGCAAATGGGAGCAGAGAGAATAGCCAGGTGTGTGCCCCTTCGTCATAGAGAAAGGCACCTTTTGCAAAGGGATGTTAAGGAAGTTTAGGATGTTATGAACCGTGTTTGCAAATGACCAGTAATTGGGATTCTGTACCTCCTGCAGAATTGGTGTCAGAGCAGACGGTATTGGGGTTTGAAAGGAAGATAACTTGTACACATGATGTATTCTCTTCCGAAGAGAGTGGAATCACTTTGGCTTCAGCCAAGGCTCACCCTGGGGACAGTGGATGGACCAGTGGAATTCGGATCACCTCATTTTTGATGGGATCTAATAGGTGTAGTAGTGTTGTGGAAGTCTGTACACTGCACAGCATAATCCCAGTTTCCGGTCGGATTAGGGCGATAGAGCTTAAAAAGGACTTGCGATCAACACTCAAGATTTTGAGGCAGGAATGGCCATGCAACAAGTCAAGCACGATGACAGAGATGACAGGTGTTTAAAATACGTTATATTTAAGTGGTCATCTAGAATGAGTCCCCATAGGGTGACCTGTGTAAACGTCAGCTGGGAATGGGGAGAACAATAACAAGAGTTAGAATTTGCTGGAAGAAGAGTGTCAAGTTCTTCGATTCCCTTTTTCTTAAAAAGCACTGCTAAGGTTTTGGTGGGAGGGAAGCCATGGGAGTTACCCATTGTGAAATATTCTCAATAACTAGTTAAAGTTACCGTTCGAGAAAGAAGGCAGCCTGAAAACTTAAAACTGTATATATAACGCAAGGTCATGGCTATCGACATAGAGAAAAAAAAGTGACAGTCGCTAGGATGGAAGTAACGATATCATTAAATTCGAAGCAAATAGTATTACACTTAAAACACTGCCCTGCGGAACGCCTTCATCCCCTGAGTAAAGTGGCGTGACAGAATAGATGAGCACCGAACCTGGATAGATCTGTTTGACAGAAGGCTTTTGATGAAAAGGGGAAGTTGTCCGCAGAAACCAGGCGAATGGGTTTAAGAAGGAGAATCCCAGTTCTCCACATTTTGTCGTAAGGTTCAAGGTCAAAAAAGACATAAAGAACAGCATCCACCAGTTGAGAGGCTTCCCGGATGTCATAGTCTAATTTTACCAAGGGGTCCGCGGTCGAACGATTTTGCGGAAACCAAACTGGAAGTTTGAAAGCTTGGCGGCTCTCCAGAACAGGAAGAAAGGCCAAAAACCATTTTCTCCATTAATTTACAGGAATGACAGGTCAGCGAAATTGGTCTTTGGTTGTCCGCCAGCTTCCCGATCTTGCCGGGTTTATAGGATAAGGAATTAAAAGCTGTAGCGGTAAAATAGATGGAAAAAGAAGATTCAGTCAGATTCTGTTATATAGATCAAGCAAAAATGCTGATGAGGGATGGATATGACGGGGCATGATGTACGAAATCATGTCTGTAACAAAAAGCAACGTCTTTGCTATTCAAATGCAGTTTGACACTCTGCAAGTGTAAAAAGACAGTTGTAGGTATGATCTTCCCTTCTGTTGAAAAGTCTAGCAGTGCTGTGTCAATTCTCAGTTTTGAAAGTCTTTGAGTGTAGCGGAAAAGAACTCAATTTGACTATGAAAGCTATGACCTAACGCATCTTGCTAAACGCTGGGAGGCAGATCGTGTGATTATATCAGGCCCTGGAGAATTTGTGGGTGAGGAGTTGTTGAACGACAGATATTTTCTGTATGGTACCTTGCAAGGTGGGGGAGTTGTGGGTTAACGATTGATATGTAAGTTTCGAAAAAATTGTTTGCGTTTGTTGGTCATTCGCCAAGAGATCTGCTTCACGGCTGCTAAAAACAATCATGTTTGGGGTGGTGCAGGCCTTTGTGATGCCTGTAGGTTCTTGCTCACACCAGTTGGCTTGGCTGCACTCTTGGGGATTTTGAGGACAGCCGCCACCTGAGGAGAAGACTGCAGGATGACATGCTTCCAGAGATGACGACTTGCTGGAAGCGAGGCACCATCAGCTGATAAATCAGTTATTGAAGGAGAAAGAGTGATAAGCCTATTGATAAAAGAGGAGCCCGCTCTACAGCTCAGATTATCAACATAGCTGGAGTTAGGTTTTGTATTGGGCTTGGTACAAGCTCATTTAAAGTGAAGTATATGGAAACTGCAGATATATATATATATATATATATATATATATATATATATATATATATATATATATATATATATATATATATATATATATACTATATATATATAATATACATATATATATATATATATATATATATATACTTATATATATATATACCTATCTATATATATATATATATATATAAGCTTACAAACAAATCACTTAGAAAGAACATACACAAAAATAAGAAAACAAACTGGCAACTTGATATAACAAAGACTGATGGCTGAAAACAACTCAGAGCTTTTGCATCTCTCGGCAAAGCAATACAACACTAATAAACCATTCAATGACATCTATAAAATTCATCTAACTTTTCACAGACATAGACACCATAATAAAACAAAATTCCCTACCACACAAAAGAACAACCATGGCCCACAAGACCAAGTATAAATCAGATCATTGACCTCAACAATATAATTAATAATCTAATAAGGATAAAAACTGGCAGCAAAAAACCCAACATTTAGTCACTAAAAACAAGAGAAAGCTAGCAAAACTATTCAAAAACAATAAAAATAATCCATATCAAACCCTCCTTGACATCTGTCTGTAAACCAAAGCAACAAATACTAGCCCCAAAAATCAATGCAATATTTTTATGTCACACTATTCTAAAAGTAGCCATAAACCTACAACACCCACCAATAGAAAACAATTAAACGACTTAAAAATTAAAAACCAAGCCCTGGCTGCTCATTAGTACTCATACCATCAAAAACCTCAAAAACTCACAAGCAAACTATTCAATATCCACCTCAAACACCTCGGAACTAAAGCCATAGCAGACCTAACCCCAAATATCAATGCAGATTGGCAAACCAATACTATCCCATCATTCTGAAACCTTTTGCACACAGTAATCTCCATACTAAACATGCTCAAACCAACTTCGTATAGATATTTATATTGATCCTACAATATCAATAGTTCTCGAAAGGTTTAATCCGAATAGAAATTCCCCCTCGGACACATAACAAAGGTTTAGATAAAAACATTCCACTACTACACTACACCCATCCCACACAAATATCTTCACATATTTTAACTAAAATTTACCACCTCCACCTCTCCTAGTAGTAATGGGCCTGCGCATGGCATTTGATACAGTTCCATCACCTCTCTAATAGACAAGATACATCCTTCTGGAGGCCGAGAGACCCCGACTCCTGCCATCATTGCGGTTAACTGTACATAAACCAACTGGAACAATGGCTATTAACAAACAGAATGGCTGCCTCTCCCCAAAAATCCTCTACCACATTACTCACACTTGACAGAAGAGAATAAAAGTACCCATCTAAAGGTTTTCCTTTCAAACAACAGATTCCCTTTCAATAAACAACATACCATCCTAGGCTTAACTTTCGATACACACCTGACCTAAACACCCCTCACATAAACAACATTACCTCTAGAGCCACACATAAACTAAATACGATGAAAACACTAACCAGAATAAATTTTGACGGTAGTGTTCAGGCAATACCTTCGTCCCATTTTAAACTATGCATTATCCACCTGGGCATCAGCAATCTCACAGACAGGGTTGTGGAGTCGGAGTCGCGGAGTCGGTAGTTTTGAAGAGAGTGGAGTCGGAGTCGGCAATTTTGAAAAGGGTGGAGTCGGAGTCGGTAATTTTGAAGAGGGTGGAGTCGGAGTCAAAGTCGGTAATTTTTAAAAAGGGTGGAGTCGGAGTCGGAGTCGGTAATTTTCAAAAGGGTGGAGTCGGTAATTTTCAAGAGGTCGGAGTTGGAGTTGGAAATTTTGAAGAGGGTGGAGTCGGAGTCGGAAAATTTTTGAACCGACTCCACAACCCTGATCACAGACCAACATCAAAACACTAGAAGTCGTTCAAAACAAAGCTCCCAGAATAATAACAGGCTGCCTCCCTTCTACACCCATCCATCACTTACAAACAAACAAAAAATTCTTCCTATAAGGACCCATCTTGACATGATAGGCTGCCAACTTTACAGCAAATCACTCTCAGCAGAAAACCCCTACACCAAATATTACAACGGCTCCATGCACCAAGGAAACAAAATACCAGCTACCTACTCCTCTAATATAAACAACACACTCCCCCCATCCCCCAGACACTCCCATCATCAAACACATCCACACTCAGCTAAAACAAAGAGCGATCTCCGAATATCCAAACACCACCATACTAGAAGCCCGTCCACCAGAAATATCTCACCCAGAACAAACTCTGGACCGTCAACCCAGAGTGGTGCTGTCGTCTCCCCTCTGGGCACCATCCCTCCCTAAGGACTATAAATTTAGGTTTCAAACAGCTTCCTCCCTTACTGTCAAAGATGTTCCTCCCTCACAAATGACGGCACAAGACACCTTTTACTAAACTGCTCGAACCTTACGAACATCAGACGCAACTTCGATACACTCACTCTGAGGGATTTATGGGCTCCGCCTGCTGTAGTGGGACAATGCCTCGGGATCGACTGATTCTCGTAGGAGGGAAGCGGAAGGGGAGGGCGATACCAAGTATATATATATATATATATATATATATATATAATATATATAGTATATATATATTATATATATAAATATATAATATATATATATATATATATATAGATATATATATATATATATATAATAATGATATATAATATATAGTATAACAATCTCTTCCAATTTGCCAAAAGTTTTTAGCTAAACAATAAAAAGTTTACAATCAATTTTTCAAAAATTTTTAAAATGACATTTTTTCCCTAAAATAGTTCTTGTATATATATATATCATATATATATATATATATATATATATATATATATATATATATATATATATATATATATATATATATATTATATATATATTAATATTATATATTATATATAATAATATATATATAATATGAACGTTTCCTTTTCTTTCACGATTTCTTTTACTCATTCATTTGTTCCAAGCCTTGGCGAAACCCCCTCCGGAGCCTTCGTGGACTAACAGGTTAAGGACCGCTGGTCTACGGGGTTACCCCCCCCCCCCGGCCCGTGCGGGCCGGAAGGGAAAACGGAAGAGGTCCATATAAATAAAAAAAAACAATAAATAATGCAGACAATATAAGCGGTATCCTTTCATAGTATTGATTATTATTGAAATGATCTGTAATTGTAACTTCTCCTACGAGGATTCCCTAACCCCCGATCTGACTCCAATCTCCTTCACCCCACCGTCCCTCTGTTCAAATGGTCCGTTCACTCAAACAAAACCAAAGATAAACAAGGAAACAAAAACAAACAACACGACACAACAACAAAACCAAATATATACACTACCATTACCAACTTACTACAATAATAATAATAATAATAGTAATAAATAATAATAATAATAATAAATAATAGATAGATAATAATAATAATATATAATTAATAATAATATAATAATAATAATAATAATAATAATAATAATAATAATATTTAAATACAATGACACGCCTAAATATTTAATAATTCAAAATATTGAAATAAAAAATAAAAATAAATTATTAATATAAATAATAGTTGACAAAAAATCACGCTTATGATACTAATATTTACGATATTAATAAGCTTGATAAACCTTTGATAATGAAAGCGTCAAAACATACGAATAAACATGGCATCATTTTTTGTCTTATTTATAATTTTGTAATTGTAATAATAATAAAAAGGATAAAATATTTGAACAAGAATTAGCAACTATTTTAAGCTTATATTGATCGTCGTCAATATTATCTTATTTGTTATGCTGTATCAATAATAATAATAATAATAATAATAATAATAATAATAATAATAATAATAATAATAATAATAATAATAATAATAATAATAATAATAATAATAATAATGAACGCCTCGTGGCGTAGGTTGACTAGCTGACTCTCGTGCGAGAGGACGCTGGTTCAATCCTCCGCGTAGCAGTCTGAGTTTTATCTTCCTGGGGGCAAGAATTAAAACTCGGCTGCGAACATTTGGTGGCGACAGGCTTGGGATAGCCGGCCTTAAAGTTCAATTTCCTGTAGTCTCCTGTGTTACCCTCAGAGAAGGGGATTAAGCACGTTGAAAGGAAGTTTTAATAATAATAATAATAATAATAATAATAATAATAATAATAATAATAATAATAATAATAATAATAATAATAATAATAATAATAATAATAGTGGTTACATTCACAATCTTATTAGGCATTAAATATGAGGATAATCTATATCTAATCAATGCATTATGAAGCATTCATATTTCATATTCGCCAATGTAGAATTTAAAGAACTCGATAATGAATAATGAATAATAAATACTAGATAAATGGTATGGGGGAAGGGAGGAGAGGATTGATGATTCCAATGATTTGGGTTTGACGTGATTCATATTTTTCGTATAATTATAAAGTGTTTTAAGAGACAATTTCCAATACTTTCAATATTTTCGGCTCATTCAATCTGTGCAGAAAATGGAGGAAGAAATTCCTCTTAACAATGCAACCATGGTTCAACTGCTTTAATCTTTGTTCTTTTAAAAATTTTCCAATCTCTCCTTTAACAAGAAGATATCTCAAACTTTCTAATCTTATCAGATCATCAAGGTGGGTTTCGTGAGGGCTCAATTGATGACCATCTTTCGATTATCTTCAACTCTTGGGTTTCTGCTTTTCGTCACGTCAAGAGAATTTTTTCCCCTTTGAAGCTAGACATATCGAAAGCTTTCTAAAGTATCGATTTCAAAATTTCTTCCTTATGGCAACTATTTTTCTTTGATTTTCTTTCCGGATCGCTTTTTGGCAGGTATAGGCAGACTTTGATCTTTCCCATACTCCTAATTGGCATAGAGGAAGCATGGCTGTTTTCAATGACTTACTTGGTCTATCCATTCGACATAATATTTAACTCAACTACAACCCTTCAAACACACACAAATCAACCATCCCTTCTCATTAATATTCTTGGTGTTTCGTTTTCTCCTCGTCCCTTCTGGAAGAGTCTCTCAGTCTCTCCCACTAAGCAAGGTTAAATAGGTTGGGTGTTCTGAAACACTTTCAGAACCGCTTCACACCACTAATGTTGCTTGCTTTGTATAGGGATTGTCTTCCTTTCTTGTAAGGAATGTGCTTTACATATCTAGGGTGGTCCCACTCATAATGGTTATCTAAATGGCTCTCCACTTATCAGTACTCCTCCTCTCACTCTCACACATTGACTCTCTCTAATCCCTTTATCCTCGTAGACTTGTTGCATATCTCTCCTTATAATATCACTATTACAAAAGATGCTGATTCTCTCTCTCTCTCTCTCTCATAACATTCTTTCTCTCTCTCTCTCTCTCTCTCTCTCTCTCTCTCTCTCTCTCTCTCTCTCTCTCTCTCTCTCTCTCTCTCTCTCTCTCTCTCTCTCTCTCCACTTTTTCTTCCATTATCCCCCCTCTACATCTGACCTACATATTGAACGTCATGTATCTAGGCATTTCGACCGTCGACCCTTGTCATCCAAATGTTTTTGATGACTTCCTTTATGGTGTATATCAGACCACTGGCCTTTTACCACCAAATGATTTTACTATATATAATATATTATATATATTATATATATATATATATATATATATATATATATATTATATATAATATATATAATTATATATATATAATATATATATATATATATATATAATATATTATATATATTATTAATAATAATGATAAATTACATTACAAGTGCTCTTAAATATAATAATGGATCGCAAGACAAAAAAATGCATCGCAATGCAATATTAACGTTGGCCCGTTAATGAAATATCTTTCCTGCCCGTGACCATGAGTTTCTTTGACAGACGACAGTCACGTGCTACGCGACTGGCAACGCCAAACCTCTAATCCATTCACAAAAAACGAAGTATGCAATAAAAAAAGAAGGAGGGATGTTTACGTAAGCAAAGTAGCGGGACGGAGAAGAGTGGAGTAGGAGATAAGGTGAGAATGGCTTGAGAAGGGGGGGTTTTGAGAACGAGGAGGGTTTAAACAATACAGCGGGGAATAATAATAATTACGAACCTCTTCTTATTTTAATCAGTGCACAGTAGATGCTATTCATGCTATAAAAGATGATGGCTTTCGTCACTAAACCGATTATATATATATATATATAATATATATATAATAATATATATATTATATATATATATATATATATTATATTATATATATATATAGTATATATATATATATATATATATATATATATATATATATACTATATATTATAGATATATATATATATATATATATTATATATTATATAATATGTAAATATCAAATAACTGCCTCTAAACAGATTTTTTTATAAAAATCACAGCATAGACTCTAAAAAAATAGTAATGAAGAATAAAAAAAAAAATTATTGTCGGTGCAAGACGTTTAAAGGTACAAAACTCTCAAAGTTTAAAAAACCCTATAGGATTTTATTAAAAAAAAAACGGAAAATTTTTTTTGTTGAAAATCACAGGATAACTCTAAAAAATAATAATGAAGATAGTGAAAACGAAAATCGCAGTCTCTCTTAAGGAAAAAAAGTTACAGCCTGCACAAAGTTAAAAATCCCATAGACTTTCTTATAATAAAAAATTTAGTGGGCTTCGTGCTCGGTTTTAGGCCATCCTAGTTCAGGTTATGATAAGATTTGTTAATTCTACATAATTTTTTCTCTGTGTATACCTAAACAAAAACTTATCATAACCTGACCTTAGGGGCCTGAAATGAGACCTTAACCTGGAATCGTCAATAAATGGAAAAGTCTATGTGATTTTTTAACAACTTTGAGATGCTGAAACTTTTTTTTCCTTATAGAATTATTGACAATAATTTTTTTTTTATTCTTCATTACTATTTTTTTAGGTCTTAGCTGTGGATTTTTATAAAATCTGTTTAGAGGCAGTTATTGGAAATAATTACCATATATTATATATAGTATATATATATATATATATATATACTAAATATATATATATATATATATATATATATATATATATATATATAATATATATATATATATTATATATATATAATATATATATATATACTTATTATATATATATATAATATAGGCAAATTTGTACAAGCTGTACTGCTGTTAACTAGAAAACTCATACATATACACGAAATAAATATCATTTTATGAATCAGGAGACATTTTTTACGCAGGAAATTAAAAAAAAAAATTAAATTTATTCTAATATTTATTGAATAACTCTGATTCTTAAAGAACAATTTAACAGTACTGAATTGACTTGAAAGACCTTGAAAGCTGCAGTCTCGGGGCCTCGGGAGAAAAAGTTGCCAAATGTCGCTTTAAAATATATAAATTAAGAAATTATTATTTTTTCTTTTATTATCAATTTGGGGTTCGAGCCGACGGAGGACAGAGGGGGACGAGTCCCCCGTCGTCCCCGGAGGCCGAAACCCCACTCTCTCTTAATCGTTCTTGTTTACCCGTGGGTATCTTTAGTGAAAAAAGAAAAAAATTTCAACATTTGCAACTTTCCGTCTCGATCGGGAGTAAGCCGCATCTTCGATTTTCAAAAAAACTTAAATTTTTTCATCAAATTTAACAAATTTTAATTTTTAAAAAGCCTTATTTTTTAAATTTTTTTACTTCTTCTGCGTAAAAATGTCTCCTGATTAATAAAAATGATATTTATTTCGTGTAGCCTGTTATAGTTTTTTATTACATGCCTGCGCCATAAAATATCTGACCAATATATATATATATAATCATATATATATATATTATATATTATATAATATATATATAATATATAATTATATAATTATATATATATATATATATATATATTATATATATATAATATATAATTATATATACTATAATACTATAATATAATAATGAAAAAGTATGGAGGTTGACTCGCCGACTCTCGTGCAGAGACGGGCGCAGGTTCAATCCTCCGCGTAGCAGTCTGAGTTTTATCTTCCTCGGGGCAAGAATTAAAACTCGTTCTTGCAACACGTGGTGGCGACAGGGCTGGATAGCTGGCCTTAAGTTCGATTCCCGCGTTAGTCCCCCGGTTACTCTCTGAGAAGGGGAAAAAGCACGTTAAAAGGTATTATATCATAATACTAATATATATATACTATATATATATATATTATATATACTAAATATATAATATTACTATATATACATATATATATATATATTATATATAGTATATATATATGAACCTACCGAAATATAATGAGAATAAAAGAGGCGATACACACAAGAGGCACCCGAAGAACATAATCGTAGCCGTGGGCATCTCATCCTTATCCTGATGAAAGTTAGGGACGATAACCGGGGGCAAAAGGAAGGCCCATAGCCACTCCTAACTGACAAGAAATCCAAATAAAATTATAAATAAATTGATTAATAGTAATATTAAAAATATAAATAATGAATTTAATATATAATTATTATTTCTGTTATTATATTAATTAAGATCTGATTTAAAACAAATCTGTGATGAGAATTTTATGATAAGATAAACAGTCGTTGATTAAAGATCTGCACAAGATCATTGAAGCAGCTAAACAAAATGTCTACTAAGGTAGCAAAGGCGAAAATTCTCTCAAAATTAAACAATAATAATAAATAATATAAATTAAATAATAATAATAATAATAATAAAATAATAATAATAATAATAATAAAATAATAAATTCATAATAATAAAAAAAAAGAGGAGAAGAGAGGAGAGAGAGAGAGAGAGAGAGAGAAGAGAGAGAGAGAGGAGAGAGAGGAGAGAGAGAGAGCAGAGACTAAATTGGTTGCCAAATTGTTGTCGTGTGATTAAAAAAAGAAAAAAGTGGAGAGTTAAAATTGGTGCCTAAAAATGTTGTGAAGAAGATTATGGTATGTGTGAAAAAGAGAGAGAGAGAGGAGAGAGAGAGAGAGAGAGAGAGAGCGAGAGAGAGAGAGAGTCAGAGAAGAGAGAGAGAGAGAGAGAAGAGACTTAGAGAGTGAGAGAAATGTGATATGTGTGGCTGAGAGAGAGAAAAAAAGAGTAAATTTAGGTTGCTAAAAAAGTGGAATAAATGTTGAGAAGAGAAGAGAGAGATGAGAAGAGAGAGAGAGATTTAATTTAAACTCGACCCGGTCATAAATTACATTTTTTATGGCGGTCCACAAATGAAAGCTTATGTAAACTCGTAGAATCAGAGCCAATTGCAACCCCATTTACGCCTCAATAACACAAAATTACCATTTTTAATTATTTCTACCCCGTCCCCTTGCGTCCAGTCCCTATTCCCGTTGGCGTCAAAAGAGGGGAAACCCAGGAACCCACCAAGACGCCCAATAACCCCCAGAAATTCTGTTGGTCTCCCACAGACATTTCTTCTAGTCCACTTATTCAGCCAACAAGTGTTTAAAATGTAAAAAAATATGATTATTTTATCAGGTAAGAATATTAATATTTATAAAACATTTTAAATAGTAAGTTCAAATCGCTAAGTTAATATTATTTATATATATATATATAATATAAGTGTTCTATATATTATACCATATTATATATATATATATATATTAAATTTTAATAAACTTATTATATATATATATATAATATATATATATATTAATAATATATATATATTATATATATATAAAATGATATATATATATATATATATATAATATATATATATATATATATATATACTAATACATATATATATATAATATATAATATAAAAAAAATATATATATATATATAATATAATATACCTAATATAACTAATATACTACTATAATATATATTTATATTATATATATACTATAATACCTATATATAATATATATTATATTATAATATATACCTATTTATTTGTAATATATATATTAGTATATATATATATATAATAATACTTATATATATATATACTACCATATCATATACTAATATAAGGGCCAAGGGGCAAGCGCCCTCTAAGAAAAATTTCCTTGTAAAGCCAATGTGGCATTTTCCTTTCAAAAAAAAAAAAAAAATAGAAAAAAAAATTTATTATCATTATTTCAATTTCGTTTTAGGAAGAACAGATCAACAACTGAAGCCCTAGTTTGTTTGACTGAAAAAAATATATGAAAATATTGAACATAAACATTCAACTGCGCTTATTTTATCGGATCTTACAAAAGCTTTTGATACAATATATCATGATATACTACTTAGCAAAATGAATTAGATGGGAATTGAGGGAAACACACACATTGCAATGTTTTAGACTTTAGAACATATCTAAGCGAAAGAGATCAGTATGTTAAAGTAGGGGGAAATATGCTCGGAACCACTTCAAATAACTTGCGGTGTTCCACAAGGATCTATTCTTGGCCCTTTATTATTTACATTATATACTAATGATCTGTTTAATTCACACGATTCTTTCCGGTTGCATTTGCTGATGATATTTCAATATTAATAAGGGATAAAAATCCGGTCACACTATCACTAAAAACAGGAGACATGTTAAGTAAGGTCTCAACATGGCTAGATTCTAATAAACTTTCACTAAACCTACAAAAAACGCAGTACATTCTTATTAGCAATAAAACTATAGCTGATAATTTCAACATTGAAGTTAAAGGAGTTGACCTGCACAGATTCACAAATGCTAAAATACTAACATACTAAACTAACATTTAACGAACATACTAAAAACATCTAGTGAGCAAACTAGGGAAATGCATGTATATACTAATCAAATTAAAAAAATACATTCCTTTACATATACTGAAGATATTTTTTGCACACATACACCCACATCTACTATATTGTCTTCTAGTCTATGGCATAGCTAGCAAATCAGCTATAAATTCGGTTATTTTGATGCAAAAGCGATTCATTCGTCTGCTAATTGCCACTAAAAACTTTTATGAGCATACAACACCTTTATTTTAAAAACTTAAAATATTACAATTTGAAGACCTATTAAAGCTATCTCTCTTAAAAGAACAGCACAAGATATTACAAAACAAAGCATGTAACTTCCTAATATCTAACTTTCGTAATAATCAGATTCCAAGAGGTATATATAAATCTTGGAAATAGTGGGCATATAAATCCTCCATTTTATCGATTAGACAAGGCTAGACAAGCAGTTAGTTATAAATGAGCTAAACTCTATAACGATTTACCGCAAGAATTAAAAAATGAAGGTTCTATTAAATCATTTACAATTAAACTAAAAAAAATCTATATTAATAAATACTATTATTATTATTATTATTATTATTATTATTATTATTATTATTATTATTATTATTATTATTATTATTATTATTATTATTATTATTATTATTATTATTATTATAATTATGATCATAATTTATTTCTATTATAGTAATTATTATTTATATTATATTATTTTTATTATTATTTATTATTATTATATATTATATTATATTATTATATTACTATACTAGAATTTATTATTATTATATTATTATTATTATTATTATATTATTAATTATTATTTTACATCGTCTATTTAATCTAATTATTATTACTTAGGTATCTTGAAATATTATTTGATCTTTGGGATTACTGTTTGTTGAAAGCTTGGTTAAAAAAAATAAATTGTCGTATTGATATCTGACAAATATAACTGTGTATTAGACAAGAAATCTAATATGAGTTTTTAATTATATATATATAATATTATACCATCCATCTTATTCTATAATGTGGTAGAAGTAAAGGTTTAACAATTTATAAATTATTTATATAATATAATTATACAATTATTATTATAACATATTATTATATATATAAGTACAATAGTATTAATACGTATTATTATATAATCTAGTTCAGACTTATTATTAAATTTGAGTTCAAATTATTATGTGTTCATTATATCTAGTGATGTCACCTACCCATTATATCTTATTCATTACATTCCAACCTCCTATTGTTTTCTGAACATATATAAATGTTATTATTAATTTGACCAATATATATATATATTAATCAGATTTATCTCTCATATTTAAATCAGAAAAGCTATATTGTTGCAATTCTGAGTAACGCTCTATGATCGGATCACCTACGGGAAGGTGTCAATCAAAGCAGTAACTGATGAGTAATTTAATAAATTAAAATATAATATTTGAATTTATCTTTGTTTATTTTATTGAAATTGAAAGAAAATTGATAAATAGTTTTCTTGATATCTATATAATATTAATCCTTATCTCAAACACCTTTAGAAGATAATTTGTATTTTTATATTTTCTTAATATATTGTGATAACTTTTCTTGGAATATATAAGATACTGAAATATGTATCATTTTCATGTCAAATTATTATGGATGAGTATTATTATTATTATTATTATTAGCTTATCTTAAAAAATGAATTTATTAATTATTTTATGTATTATATATAAAAAAAATTCTACTTGAGTAATAAAATAAAATATTATTATATTTCAATGACAGAATAAATATAATAACCATGACTAGTGTGGCCAATCATTATAACGAAATAATATTTGATATTGGCTAAGCGAAAGATATATAATCTATGGAGATGAGGGCAAGACAATTCACATCAATTGGAGAACTATCAGGCAAGAACATGTTGAAGAGTGAGAGGATTATATAAATATGTTGATAAGAGGAGAGGAAAGGAACACATTTTGTGAAGACGAGGGGTACTATATACTACTCATCGGAAATAGATATATATAGGTTTTAGACATGTTGAAGAGGAGAAAGAGCATGAATTGGGGGGAAAATATAGTAAGATAAATAAAAGTTATGAAGATACAATTTTGAGAGATAGGAAAAAGGTAAATATTACTTTCTTGGACATGTCGAAATGGAGGTTGACATATTGAAGAGGAGGAAGGAACTAGTCAAAAGAGAAGTAAGAGAACATGGTATAAAAGAGGAGGTGACAGTCGAAAAGGAGGTTGGACATATTGAAAGGAAGTGAACAGTTAGAAGAGGAGGAGAACATGTCGAAGGGAGGTAGACATGTACGCAAGAGGAGGAGTAGAGTACCACTGATTCGAACTATTTTTGAGAGTAGTGAAGTCTCTCACTGAATTCCCACGAAGACTCACGACAGGCAAACATAAATATTATGCCTGGTGTGACCACCATGATCCGCACATAAAACCTACGCCGCCAATCGTGTGAATTCCTAGGATGAAGATATTCGATATTAAGCTCAGACACACCGGTAATAACAAGACCATTATAAGGATTAACCAGAAACCGATATTTCAATCATATAGACACACCTGAGCATCAAGCTCTCAATATCCATGTTCCACAGTAGAGCCTTAAACTGAAGCTACACAGCCCGTCGTGACAAACTACCTATAAGGAAACACCATTCGTAATGAAAAACATTAAAGAGACACAAAATCACCTACCTAACACATGCCCAATTATTTAATTCTCATGGACAAAAAAACTCACATGCAACAACTTCAAAGGTTATGACTACATCTACACCTGCTCTTCGACTACCGCTACCTACTCACCTATTCCCACCCCTATAACCCTCACCACTTACCCTCCTCATAACCCCACATATAACCATCATACCTACCCCATGATATCACTCAATATCGAGTGCTGGAAAATTAAAGGTAAATATAAAGTACCACCATCAAATATCACATGCGATAACCAGTCTACAACCCACCTTGACTCGCACTCATAATTAACCACGAGATAACTAATGCTCATCAATGACGCTTAACCCCCAATAACCAAAAGTCACCCATAATACTAGGAAGTATTGGTAATCCCATTGAAACGGCGTAATAATTGACCCATAAG